>JBBMEF010052560.1:0-12586 GCA_037832685.1 Sicyos baderoa
CATATAATCAATTGTCAAAAGGCCCAAGCACACGAAATACATTAATAGATATAAATATATGGAATATTGAGTATAAAACCAATTGTACACAATATGAACTTTTTATTTATGCAAAAAAACTATAATACGTCGATAGAGTTCTGCTCTTGTTGAGTTCGGGTTGAGAATTTTATAGTTTTTCTTTTAGTCGAGCGTTGAAATTCCACCTCCTCCTCCTTCATTATCCAGATGACTAGTAACGCATTCGGAAACATTTAAAACTCCTGGTTGTTCTACCAAAGTCCCAAACACAAAAAAAATGTTCCATAAGCAACGTTATATATCTAATTATACTAATTATATATTTAATAATCACAATTCTAAGATCGATGAACATTGTTATACTATACATTAAAATCTTGGACTTTTTATTAAATTAAATACATGTTAACTTACTCGAAATATCGGCAACCTGTTCGGGAGTAAGCCGAGCAGAGAACCCACTGGCAGCGCTCGAGTAAGTTTGCACAAGAGACTCCTTAGCTGCCTCTTCACTGCAAATCACAACAAATATTAGTACATGCATGTCTCGGTTGAGTTTGAGTTCGGGAATTTTTTGGACAACCTCAAATTTTCGGCTTAATCAATTCGCTAATCCATCTAACACTATGTATTAAAAGTTAGAGCAACCCAACCCTATATTTTCAGGTAGGATTGGATTGTTTAGATTCTATTACTTATCATTTTTTTCAAACTAAAACTCAACTCTCATATCTCGTAAATAGGAAGAAAAAAAATTAAAATAAAATAATATGTATGATACTCTATTAGAATCATGGACATTTTATTAAAAAGTTATTGATATATATATAGGGGATTTTGCATAAATATCATAAATGGATAAATAATTGTATAGATAGCAAAAAAAAATGAAAATAATTAAGTAGATAGCAAATGTTGTTTGAAAAGACCAAAATACCCTTTTAATTGGGCTTTCAGCCCATTTGATTGACTCAATCAATGACCACTAATTGACTCAATCAGTGATCATTGATTGAGTTCAATCCCTTTCATTTGATTGACTCAATCAGTGATTGTTGATTGAGTTCAATCTCTTTCATTTGATTGACTCAATCCGTGATCATTGATTGAGTTCAATCTCTTTCATTTGATTGACTAAATCTATTGAGTTCAAATCCTTTCATTTGATTGAGTTCAATCCCTTACATTTGATTGACTCAATCATTGATCATTGATTGAGTTCAATCTCTTTCATTTGATTGACTCAATCAGTGATCATTGATTGAGTTCAATCACTTTCATTTGATTGACCCAATCAGTTCATTGATTGAACTCAATTAGTAATTATTGATTGAGTTAGGGTACGTAGAATGGGTATTTTTAAAATAATTATCCAGATTTTGCTATAAACGAATTTTTAAAAAGGAGTTGCTGTAATTTTAATAAGGGGTTGGGATTTTGCTATACAATGCAAATTCTCACATATATATATATATATTTATTTATTTATTTATTTTATTTAGGATTATGCCCTAAAAAATCAACTAACTCAAGTCAAAGAAAATTATATAAATTTGAGTTGGTCGGGTTTGTAAGTTTAAAAGACAGACCTGCCGAGAACAGAAGTTAGGGTTCGGAGGTCATAGGACTCGGCTTGTTCACCGGTAGGGCTTTCGGCATAAATGATATATTGCTGAGGCGAGGGAGCCAAGTGGGAAACGGTGTGAATGTCTCGGAGGGAAGTAGTGAGAACCAAATTAGTGAGAAAAGTTGAGAACAGGAGAACCAGACACATTGGAGATGAACAAACATTCATTTTCTTCGCCATTAGAACCCGAAACCTGAATGCGGTCGGAGGAGAAAGAAGAAGAAGATGATGAATGAGTACGGGATATGGGAGCTTTCCTCTTGAGTGCAAGGAATATATATATATATATATATATATATATATATGTGGTTGTTTTTTCTCCAGCTTTTTGCTATTTCTATTTCACCATTGTCGATTCTGGTCCATCAACAATTCAATGGTGCTCCACATTTGGAAGTTCTCTAAACAAACCGAAATAACTTCCAACCGAATGTCGAGGGTGGAAGTTTATTAATATTTTTTTTATATATTTCTGTGATAATATTAATCTAAATTGTTTTAATAATATTAATAATTTTAGTACAAACAAACACAAAATAAACATTTTTTTTTTTTATGAAAACTGGAAAATCGGAGCTTTGCTCTCCTATATTCGGGACATTATTGGTCCGTCCGTAGACGGTGGCACCAAATACTTCGAAAGATATTCTAGTTTAAGTGTTTTCCAACAGTCTCGAATCAGGAATCTCTCAAAGAAGTATGCCTTGAAATCATAAGTCTCAATCGCTGGGTTACCCTTTGGTGACAATGAAAACACATTAAGTATCCATTCTAAGTTTAAGTTGAAATAAAACTGACTTTATAACATGATTTATGGTAATTCAATTCAATACGGCGGTCACGGATTCGATTCTAGAAATTTAATATTTTTCTCACATTTATTTGAAAGCAGTTGTATCTTTTATATAGAGTTTGTAGTCCCTTCTCCAAAAAAATAAATGTCCAATAATTTTATTGAATTAAAAAAAAATCAACTACAAATATCCTTAAAATTATTTTTAAAAGAAAAACAGAAGGTATGCTATATTCTTAAATATTATGCTAAATATTATTAGTCCCTAAGAACCACTTCAGTTGATTAAAGCTACAAAGCTTGAGATATGTTTATTGTACGTCTCTAATTCAAGATTAGGAAAAAATATTTAAACTAGAATTCATTTCAATTTCATGTTCATGGCCTTTACGTAAGGTTTGTCGGTCTTCTTTCCTCAATTTATATTTTTTAAAAAAAACTTTTAATAATATTGTTATTATAATAGATGTGGATAGTTTGATTGTTTGGTTGTAAACCAGTTGAACGAGCGTTACCGTATTTGTCTCCCCTAACCCAATATATATTAAAAATATATATGTATATATATATTATTATTATGTTTCAAAAAACAATTAATAAGAGAATTTGCGCTGTATAGCAAATTTCCTATTATGCATTAGAATTATAGCAACTTTTAAAAAATATTGCAAATATAGCAACTTTTTTTTTATAGACTCTATCAGACACTATTGATGGAGTCTATCAAACACTATTGATGGAGTCTATCAATTTAATTTTGCTATATTTGCAAATATTTTCAAAAAGTTGCTATTCATTCAATTTGGTTGCTTTATTGTAATATATATGCAAATTCCCTTAATAATAATAATAATATTATTATTATGTAATTAGAAAATATTAGAGAAGCAGAAAAGAAATAAAGAAGAAAACGTGGCAAATTTCTGTTCAGTCGTCAACTTCCAACGGTTTCGTGCGTGAAAAGCCTTGAATATGGGACAGAGCTCCGTGCAAGTTCGAGTCCAAATCTCCATTGGAGCTCTCGCAATGTTTCTTCTCAAGGTATGATTTCTTCTCTCTCAAGCCTTCAAATCTTCCATTTAGTGATCACATTTTTGTATTTTGAACTTTTGCCCTGTTTTCTCGTCCTTTGCAGGCCTGGAGAAGCACAGCTTTCGGCGTCTATGGCTACCTCAACTTCACCAAATCTGGGTTCATGTAACGTTGTTTTCACTTTTTTTTTCTTTTTTTTTTGGACTAGATAGGAAACTTGACATTTGTAATTTGGAAACTACTCTCCTAGAGTCCATTTTGAAATTTAGGGTTCTAGGCGGATTTGGATCAGGTTGGGGCTTGATTTTACTTCGATTGTAGTGGTTTTACATCTTTACTTCCTCCGAGAATTTCGTCTTAGGAACCATCACAGTCACCTACTGGTCAAGCGGCCTTTAAGTAACTAAGCAATCGGGCGTCGCCGGGGCTGGTTTAGGGTTCGGTGCGTGAGTGGTGATTTGGTTGTTTGGGTAGGTAGACTTAGTGTTGGAGCATCGAATTTCTTTGGCGTCCAAATGTTGTTTAGTCAGTCGGAATTTCCTATAAGAATGATCCAAACACTCATTGGTATCAAAAATATATATATATAGTTTTAGGATTTTATACAATTTTACCGTTGTTAGAAGAAACCTATTTAGTTTACAGTTTTTGGCGTTTAGAAGTGAACTCGTGAAATACCACTAAATTTAAATTACAGATTCGTATTCTGCTCCCACTTGTGAGCTTAGAAATAGCCCATTAGCTTAGCCAACATACCTGACTATCTATTGGGGAGAAAATTAACTTACCGTTACAGATATTCGAACATAGGTCTTCCTACTTTGATATCGTACTACTACTAAACTCTGGAGCTTAAGCTAATAAGTTGGGCATATTTGTTGGTTTGGTGCACTTACTAGAAGTATTTGTGATGTTTAGACATTAACCACTTTATAGAAGTGTTGTTTAACTTCGTTAATGCGATGAACTTGTGAATATTTATTTGCCTATAGTGAACATTCTAAGAACTTCAAACCAGAGGATATGCAAACGAGTATTGAAGGGAAAAATTGCATTGTTACTGGGGCTAATTCTGGGATTGGATATGCAACTGCAGAGGGTTTAGCATCACGGTCTTGATCTCTCCTTTTCGACTTTCTTGTTTCGATTTATTTTATTTATTTTTTGAGTTGACGAGTAACAGAGCTAATGTAAAAAGTAATTTATATACATTGATTCATGAAATTTATGATGTTTTTACAGTGGAGCTACTGTCTATATGGTATGCCGCAATAAAGAAAGGGGAGAAGCTGCTCTCTCTGAGATCAAGTCTAAAACAGGAAACCAAAATGTCCATTTGGAGGTAGCTTTTTTCTAACCACCATTCACATCATAATGTGGTTTCTATAATAAATCTTATTTCACCATTACAACCTTTACTAATCAGTGTTGTTAATTCTTTAGCTTTTAATAGTTTTAGTATTGTTTTCCCTACTTGTTGGTGGTCTCCTTGAGTTTTCTGTAACTCTTTTCTTGTAGATGATATTTATAGCAGACCTTCCTTTTAGGTTCTGTTGAACTATTCTGTTCCTTTTTTTAGTTCAAAATCATTTGAGGGTGAGAGGATTTGTTGTTCCAATCTCTCAAGCACATATACCTTAACCTAATGAGATTTACTCAGAGTGACCTGTTTTGTTTTTCTTTCTTCAGACTATAATTAAAATAGTTTGAGATAGGTAAATGATAAGGATACTATGTTTGTGATAATTTAGTTGAGATAACTAGTCACAACTACTTTTTTTTTCTTTTTTTCTTTTTTAAGTTTTAGCTTTCTAATGATCTGATCACTTTTCTTTGCATGCAGGTCTGTGATCTTTCATCCATCAGTGACATTAAGTCATTTGCTTCGAATTTAACAGCAAACAACGTTCCAGTTCATGTTTTGGTAATGAATCTCTGTCTTTGTAACATTGTCCTTTTATGTTGTAGCCCATTTTTATGTAATATATCTATATAATCATTATCATTTGTTTCATTTCTTAACAACTGGTTCTTTTGTCTACATTCTATGAATTTGTCATTTTTAACAATATGAGAATAGTTGCCAACAAGAGCATTAGCTCACCGGCATCAGTGTGTTTCTATGACAAAGAGGTCATAGATTCGAATTCCACCTTCCCCAATTGTAGTTGAACTAATAAACAATATGAGAACTGTTGGTTTCGCTTTCTCCCTCATCTCTGATACGAAAGAGGTTGATTTCCATTGCTAACTGCATGTAGGTTAACAATGCTGGCTTGCTCGAGAATAATCGAATCACGACACCTGAAGGGTACGGCCTCCATTGTTTATGTTCTTCTCTCTCAACTCTTCTTTCAGTCTGTAACATTTTTTCTCTCGAGAATGGTCGCCCAAAATCTTGATAATTTCTGAATTCCAGGTTCGAATTGAACTTTGCTGTGAATGTGTTAGGCACTTATGCAATGACTGAATCAGTGATGCCATTGTTGGAGAAAGCTGCACCCGATTCAAAGGTTATCACAGTTTCTTCTGGTGGAATGTATTCAGTTCCCTTAACCAATGACCTGCAGGTGAGCTGCTTTTTTAAACTTTTCTGCTTTTCCAATTTGGTGGACCTGATTCTCATTGCAATTTTTATTTCTCTCCTTGTAGTTTAGTGATGAAAATTTTGACGGCGTCAAACAGTATGCACTTAACAAACGAGTTCAGGTTTGTAATTTTCCGTTTATATTGTTCTAAAATCACTGTGCCAGATTTGTTGTATGCTGTTAGAATGCATTTTTCTGTTTAAGGTTTCACTCACAAGTGTTAAAAATTAAGGATTTTATTTGTTCCTTTTATAGAAAAATGAATTGGTTAAATGAATGTTGAAGTTACATTTAAAATAATTGGTTAAATTATGAATTTAATCCATGAATCTTCCATATTGTCCTTATTTAGATTTTAGAGAACAAAAAGTTAACATTTATTTAGCATATTTGTAGAGAAAAAGTAAAACACATTTGTTATGGTGAAACCCAACAAAGCGTTGTAGATAGATATATAATTTTACCTCACGTGACACTTATTAAGATTGTTTGATTAAGCCATTGCTGCATTGTGTTGTGAGATAGCTTAAGTTGAGTGTTGCTTCCGACCTTTACAGGTGGCTTTGACAGAGAAATGGGCAGATAAGTACTCTAACAAAGGGGTCGGGTTCTACTCGATGCACCCCGGCTGGGCAGAAACCCCCGGAGTTGCTAAGTCTTTACCTTCTTTCTCTAAATCGTAAGGATGATTGTCAAAATCTCTGTTATCAAAAGGCCTCCGAATAGTTGTCGATAATCAGTTCGTCGTTTGATCATTTCAGGCTCTCGGGGAAGCTTAGAACGAGCGAGGAAGGGGCCGATACGATTATTTGGTTGGCTTTACAGCCAAATGAGAAGTTGGTGCCTGGAGCATTCTACTTTGACAGAAGTGAAGCGCCAAAGCATTTAGCATTTGCTGCTACAAAGTCTTCTCATTCAGCAATTGGCTCTATATATGATCACCTTCGTTCTTTGTCTGGTTTGGCTCTGTAAGGCAGATGACAAAAATGGTAACTCCTCTTTGGAACTTTTATTGTACATTTTGTGATAACTTCTAGCAACTAACTTTGTTCTGATCGTTTCAAAAAAAAAAAAAAAATCAATATAACTTTCACATTTTGTTATATATTATTAGCCCCGTATCTTCTTTCAATTATTCATTTACAAAAGCTGAGTTCAACTCGCATGATGTACAACTTGATAACTAAGAGATTATGGGTTCGAAATTCATTCCCAAGTTGTGTGTATGAGTAAATACCTCTAATATGGGAAAATTTGAAGGTTTGTGAGGATTATTAATTTTTCAATATATAGGCACAATAAACACAATATTATGAGAGAGAGAAGAAAAGTAAAAGGGTGAAGAAAGTACTGTTAATACAATTTAGTCTACCATTTTCTCTTAGCCCTAGAATTTCTACACCTTTACAAGTTTAGGGTACAGCCTTCTTGATTCCTATATTAAGAAGAATTTTTGCATTAGATACACATTTGCTGTTCATAATTATGTAGGTTATGAACCATCATGGGGTAACCTATTTGGTCATAGAGGGTCTTGTGATACATAAGGTGATGAGTTCAAATCTCATAATGGTCACCTACCTAGGAATTAATTTCAAATTAACACTTATGGGTTTCTTTGGCATCCAAATGTTGTAGGGTCAGGCGGTATGCCCCGTGACATTAGTCGAGGTGCGAGGTGCTCTTGTGGAAGCAAGTTGGCCCGGACAGTCACGGACATCAAAAAAAAAAAATATATATATTATGTAGGTTATGAACAACCACCTCTTGATTTCTATGTTTATAGAAATTTTGCAATATATATGTTGGGTCAATTATACGTACAATCAATTTTATACAAGTTTGTGTTTTATCTTTAAAGTAGAGTACGAACTCAAAATGTTGATAAAGGCTATAATCTTATGAACTATTTGTTCAAAGTTTAAACAACTTTTCAGACTGAAAACAAAATTAACCCCCTTTTCTATTAAATAAAATTAAACTAATTATTGAACAAGTTTGGTGGCAGACAAGGAGTCACTCTTCCTCTGTCAGATGATTGGATTCATATATAGAAAAGAAATAGACTTCAAAAAAAAGTAAAAATGCGAGAATCTAAAGAAAGTGGTCAACATAAAAAATTATAAAACAACACAACTATTGATAAAAAGGTAACATGATTCTTCATCTCAAAGGACACAACCATTCATTCAATATTAATATGACTTATTAGTATTGTTCTACTAGATGATGGTATAAAACTAAACTATACTATAATAGTCAACATAAAAATGTTGAATTATTTTTTGTATGGATGAGGGGGAAAAAAGGAAAAAAAAAAAAAAAAAAAAAAAAAAAACTAATACACTTTATGAGCCATTCATCATCAAACCAAATTGATCGACAATAGAAGAAACTAAGAGCTCGGACTTTCTTAACCAGTATTGATCGAACCTTTGTCTCGCATATTCGAAGTAGTCAAAGTCAATCTTATTTATGTGACCCTGCATGAAAATTTAAAGATAAGTAAATATGAATATAGTTTGGCATATATATATATATATATATATATATATATATATATATATTTAATTTAATACGAGATTGTGTATCGGAGAAAATATGAATGACTTACTGAAATAATTCCCCACAAGCCCCAAAATAGATGATTTGGTAAAGTGTATTTCTCTGCCTCTTCTACTAGCTGCTCCACTTCTTCTTCACTGGCTTTTCCACCTGTTTTTATACATTAATCACAATCAATCATTTATTTCTTAAAAACTATTTTAATATTTTTCATCATAAATGAGTTTTTCTTTACACCAAAGAAAGCTCCTTTTTAATTCATGTCTCTAAGTTATTTAAAAAATATTCGATAATACTTTTTTTTTTAATTCGGAAATCAAAGCTTCGCCCCTTCTATACTCGAGGTACCACTGGCTCGCTCCTAAGCTATGATACCAAGATACTTTGAAGGATATTCTAGTTTAACCGCTTTTCAGTGGCCTCAAATCAGGAATTTCTTAAAGAAGTATGCATTAAAGTCTTTAGCCTCAATAGCTAGGCTTCCCCTCTTACGAACAAAAAAGAATCAATAATACTATAGTTGTTCAACTAACTGTGTCTAAAGTTATATATATAAGTTTGAATCAGAAAAAAAGTTGGGGAATTTGACCTGCTGAGGCGAGGTATGCACGAACAAATTTTTTACGTTCCTCAAGATCTGCAAACGTAGAAAAAGTCTAATGTCAAACCAAATTTATAGAAGAGAATTTGAGTGTGCATCTCCATTTTTAAAAACAAAATTATAATTATATTTAGAATAAAACTCCTCCAGATCTGCAAAGTTCTACATTATGTGTCATATAAATAAAATGCATGGAGGAGTTAAAGTAAATTAAACATTTTTTCACAAACTGCAACTTCTTACTAATGAGCCTAAGTAATATGTTTCTATTTCAAGTTAAGTATGTATAACGATGGTTCACACAAAATGCCGTCTACAAATTAGTTAAATTCAATCCAAAAAGTAAGCTTTAGCCATAAAATACCATGATGACAAAATCATAGAAAAACACTCCATTTTTACCAAAAACAAGTTCGATCATCGGTTCAAAATCCTACCCTACTATCGGAGAACTAAAAAAAACAATTTTAACTTTGCTGACCAAAATGTGTCTGTATCCATAAAGTTTTATTTTTCAATATTTCATCTCAATTAAATTTTGTTTTTTGAAAAATCAACTCAATTAGATTGATTAATGTAAAAGGTGTATAATAATAAAAATGTATGACCTGGGTATGAAGTGTAGTCCAAAATATGGGGAGTCTCAGAGTGGTAATCTGCTGTCATTTCACAGAAATGATTTGCAATGTCATAAGCTATTGGGTTGTAACTTGAGTATTCATAATCCTGAAACACAAACAAATCCAAAATTTCAATATACATTTTTCAATTAATTGTAACATTTCCTACTTCCTATTTATTTTTCAAAAAAAATAATCACTTTTTTTTAGAGTAGGAAGTATTCTCAAATTAAATTATATCACATTAATCTACCCAATTCTTTGTTTTTAGTCTCTCTTAGCTAGTAATATATCTTTCTCCAAAAAAAAAAAAAAAAGTAGGTCTACATTTTCAAAAAGAAAAGGTTAGCACATGCCATTTATGTGATTAAAAATATTAAGAAAATAGAATGTCCTACATAATTTAGTGGATAAAATATCTACTATACAAAAGTTTTTTAAAAAAAAAAGTTAAAAAAAAAGGTGTACCTGGTATACAAAACTATAACAATTTTACTTTATAAAAACAAATATATATATATATATATATATATATAATAATGAATGGTGAAAAGGAAATCTTACAATTAAGGTTATTGATGATGTGTCTTCATCCATCATTATGTTGCCATATTGCAAGTCATTGTGACAAAAGCCAATATGTTGAGAATCTTGTGAGAGTTCTCTTTGAAGCAAATCTATTTCCTCTTCCAATGTGTCCAAGCAAAACTCTTCCACATCACTTGATGAACTTAATCTTTTGGCTTCACTTACCCAATTTCTATTCATTTTTGTGGTAAAGCAAAAGAATTATAACACACCTCGTATTCAAGGTTAGTTATTTTTTAATTTAAGAGCATTTAAATACGCAATTTGTTAATTATTAATTATATTTTTATTTGTCATTATTTTTTTTTCACCCCAAACACTAAACAGATTATCAAAACTTGCATTGACTATCTATAATTGATTTTATTTTCCTTTTCCAATTTATTTTAAGGTTCACTCACTTTTCTCTTAAACTAAGGGAGGTCACTTTTTTTCTCCCTATCATAAGGATATAGACCATAGATTTGGATTAAAATATCAAGAGAGTTGGTAGATATATTAAACTAAAACAAACAATAATCATAAAAAGAATATTATAATTTGACAGTGAAGTTCAATTCTTTCTTTTTTTTTTAATTTATAACTGTTTGGGTCTGTTTCTGCGAATATCGACTGATGTTATGGGAGCGTCCGATTTTACAAATATTTAGATGTAAAAAAATTATTATTATTTTTTTTGTTAGTTATCATCATAAATTAAATAAATTATCACTTTTAATTCCTGGAGACACCTTTCTTAGTATTAGACTACTCTAATGGTTGGTGCGGTTAAAATTTTTACCTCATCCTATTCCAAAGAATGACCGATTTTGGACCAGGCATGTCAAGGTTGTGAAAATCCCTAAGTTTACTTGCTATGAGTGATGATATTTTTGTGTCACGAAGATCTCTAGCTGATAGCGTCTGCAAATAAAAATGAAAGATCGACAAATAATTATTACATTCAATGATAGGATAAAAAAAATTGTGGGTCCACAAAGAATATTCAATATCTGAGTCACTACTCCAAAGTTTCGCTTTATCTACCTCTACCTTCATTTTATATTTATTATTTAAGAAATAAAACACCACTTATTATTATTATTATTATTATTATTATTATTAGAGAATTTGCATTGTATAGCAAAATTCCAACCTCTTATTAAAATTATAGCAACTTCAATGATCAATGGTTGAGTCAATCAAATGAAAGGGATTGAACTCAATCAATGGTCACTGATTGAATCAATCAAATGAAAGAGATTAAACTCAATCAATGATCAATGGTTGAGTTCAATCAGTGAACTGGTTGAGTCAATCAAATGAAAGGGATTGAACTCAATCAAATGAAAGAGATTGAACTCAATCAAATGAAAGAGATTGAACTCAATCAAATGAAAGAGATTGAACTCAATCAAATGAAAGAGATTGAACTCAATGATCACTGATTGAGTCAATCAGTGGTCATTGATTGAGTCAATCAAATGGGCTGAAAGTCCAATTAAAAGGGCATTTTGGTCTTTTTAAACGACATTTGCTATCTATTTAATTATTTTCATTTTTTGCCATCTATGCGATTATTTATCTCATTTATGATATCTATGCAAAATCCCCTTATTATTATATAGTATGTTGGGTGGAAAATTCAATCTTTCATCTCGATGAATACTATAAATTTTATGTCTATTAGGTTATCTTAAATTATTGAAGCCTTTACGTATCTTGAAAACCCTTTCTCCAAAGATAAACAGGACGTCTTCATCACAATTTTTTTTTTTTTTTTTTGAAATCTTCATCACAAAACTTTTAATGTTGACTTTTATAGAGTTTTATAATTATAATATTAAACATTTATTTCGGATAAGCTTTGAATTTTGTCCTTTTTCGCATTCATATCTGGATTTTGAATTACAATACACCGGCCTCCATTTTTTTTTAATGCTAAAATTTGATGTTTTATTGTTCATTTACATTAAAAATATTTTAATTAAATTATGTGTGATAAATTTTATTAATAGGTAAAATACAATTTTATGTACTTTAAACTTTTTTATATTTAGTACTTTAAAAAAAATGTTTAAAATTTAATTTTATGATAAATTTAAAATTAATATTAATAGAAATTGATTCTATAATTTTAATATAAAATAGGACAAAATATTAACATATATA
>JBBMEF010052581.1:0-12585 GCA_037832685.1 Sicyos baderoa
CAAGGCCAAGGTTCGAGCCTTCTCAAAATCAAATGAAAAGAATCTCTTTTTAAACATAAGCAACTCACTTTATTTTTATTTAAATAAATGGGAATTTTAAATAAAATTACAAGGTTATTAACGAACCGGAAACGCGGGTCGTTACAGCTGGAAACAGGGACAGGTTTTAGTTCGTTATATATGTTTAAAGGTTTAAAATTTTCCGAGCTTGCTGAATTCCACTGCTTTGATTTAATTACATTTTCGCACGTTTTTAGTCATGCATGAGTAAAGATCTAGGTTTAGGACCATATTTTGGGTCGGGTCTTTACATGAGTGAAGAAGTACATGAGGCTCTAATGGTCGGTAAACAACTGGATTTTCTCGCCATACAGGTAGTGCCTCCAAATTTTCAGTGCAAAAATGACCGCTGCCAACTCCATGTCATGAGTTGGGTAATTCTGCTAATAAGGCTTCAACTGTCTTGAAGCATACGCTATAACCTTGCCATTCTGCATCAGTACACAACCCAAACCGAAATTACTGGCATCGCTGTAGACTACAAAACCACCAGTGCCCTCTGGAACCGACAACACTGGAGCTGTCATCAAACTGTGCTTCAGCTGGGCAAAATTGTCTTCGCACTTATCATCCCAAACAAAGTCAACCCCTTTTCTGGTCAGCTTGGTCAACAGCGCTACTATTGCAGAGAAACCCTTGACGAACCAGCGCTAGTAGCCTGCCAAACTCAGGAAACTGCATATCTCGGATACTGAAGTAGGCCTGGCCCATGAACTCACTACCTCTATCGTTAAATAGTTCAATTTCGTAAAAGATTGTGGTATTTCGCTTTTGCTAACTATTTCTATCAAACTTTTAACTATTTGTCATGATATTTTCTATCTTTTATCTATAATTCACTCCTTAAATCAACAAACTATTGTACAACAAGCAAATGCAAGTTATCAGCGGCAAACCCGACAACTCTTCTTGAAAAACGTCAACAAACTATTGTACAACAGGCACACTGTCAACTATCTTCGTGGCGATGCTCTCCCCAGACAACTTAGCAAGGAAACCCCAAGCTCCTCGAGCTAACCGACGACGAGCCTTCACTGCTGAAACTATGGGCGGGCACACGCCGCCCTGCAGTCCTCGAAATTTAAAACTAGGCCGTCCAAGCGGCCTGAAAATTACCTCTTTTGTCTACAATCTATTACTGCGTGGTTCTCAGCTAACCATTCCATGCCTAGAATCACATCGAAGCCACTCATAGCCAACCCTATGAGTGAAACCTCTAAAAACTCGTCGGATATCCGTATCCGACCTGCCTTAACCTTTAAGCTAGCTAACATGCTAACTCCCGAAGGAGTTGCCACAGAAATCTCATAACCTAAAGGCTCTAAACTCAAACAAGCATACTCAGCAAAAGCAGCAAATATAAAAGAATGCGTAGATCTATAATAAAATAAAACTACGCATAGTGGTCCAAGAGAAGAAGCGTACCTGCCACTGCGGCGTCTGTACGATCTGCCTCCTGACGGGTCATCGCAAACACGTGACCCTGCTACTGAGCTGGCTGAGCTGCCCCTGCTGTCTGTCCACAATTCTGAGCCAGGTGTCCCTCTTTACCACACTTGAAACATACTCCGGAACCTGCTCGGCAAGCCCCATAATGATTCCTACCACAAGTCTTACAAGGAGGTGTCTGCTGCTGACCGCCCAGCTGGCGAGGCTGGAAACGACCTTGGTTCCCCTGACCACGAGGCTGATCCTTCTTCTGGAAGTTTCCAGAATGGTTCTTACTGTTTCCATACTGATTACCGTGCCCCTAAAACTTTCTCTTTTGGCCTGAAGCCACTTAGGCCTTGAAAACTGGTTTGGTCGGTACAGCCTGATCTGGTCGATCCTTGGCATTATAAATGATAGCCAACTCGACTACCTTGACAAAAGTCTCAGGGGCATGAGCCCTAACGTCCTGAGACAACCTATGCCTCAAACCAGCAATAAACCTTCCTATCTTTAACTTCAGTGTGGCTATCAACGACTCAGCAAAATAGCCATACTCTGAGAACTTATGTTCATACTCTTCCACTGAATCAGATTCTTGCTTGAGATTCGAGAACTGCTCAACCATTTTTTGTCTAACCTCGGCACTAATGTACTTTGTATTGAAAGCAGACTTGAAAAACTCCCAACAGACTGGTGGAGACCCAGCTGGTCTCTCTTTTAGGGTAGCCTCCCACCACCTCCTAGCCGCGCCAGCTAAAACGTGAGCTGCGCACCTCGGCTTCTGAACCTCGGGGCACTCTATAATGAGGAAGGTGTACTCCAGGTTCGAGATCCACATAGCTGCTGACATGGGATCTCCTCTAGCATCAAACTTCTCAGGTCTCCACTTAACAAAATCCTTTAGCCATCCCAAGTCCTCAGCACCCCTTGCCCTTGCGGGCTCAATAACAACGGGTTCCAGGCACTACTGGTGCTGGTGCTACTAGTGCTGCTGGGGCAACAGGCACTGCTGGTGCTACTGGTGCTTCTGGGGCTACGGGCAGCTGGTGCTACTGGAGCTGCAGGAACTGCTGGAACTACCTGCTGGATCAAACAGGTCAGCTGATCTATCTGAGCCCGAGATTCCTCTCGCTGGGCAGCTAACTGAGCATGTGCCTCCTCTCGCTGAGCGGCCAACTGAGCTAACGACTCGGTTCTCTGCGTGGCCATCTGGGCACTGGACTCTTCCCTCTGAGCCTCTAATTGGGCTTGTGTCTCAGCCCTCTATTGTGCTCTCTGATCACTTAGCAAGCTAACCATCATGGACCTCATTGAAGCGGCGAAGTCTGCCATAGGGTTAGTCTCTTGAGGAACAGTTGTATCCACCCCATCACTGGGTGAATCAGAAGCTGGTGCCACGGGAGGCTTGTTATCTGCCTTCCCTTGGAACGATGTCCCTGCTGTGTCCGAACCTATTCGAACACCCTGACTAGCTCGTCGGGATGTTCCTCTCCCTCTTCCTCTTCTAGTGGCTGCCATACTGGTGATCTGCATCCAGAGCAAACAACGAGTCAGAACCTGCTCGTCTCTGCCACAAACAACTAGACAAGCATACTCTAGAAAAACCATATTGTAAATTCTTAACCCTTCTTAAACTGTAAACTAAAGAGTATACCTGACAGCTGATCTACAGAATCGATGATTGTAGGCTCTGATACCAACTGTAAAGACCCGACCCGAATAACGATCCTAAACCTAGGTCTTTAGCTCATGCATGACTTAAATGCAGAATAACAGTACAGAACGTTATCTAGATTCGGTGTAAATAAAACTTTTAACATAACAATACATAACATTTAAAAGACTGAGGAACCGGTCCCTATTTCCAAGCCACATGTTCCAAAGTAAAACATGTAAATGCCTCCCTGACCAGAGAATTTCAAAACAACCATTCCAGACTGAGGAATCCAGATACCTGTTCAGTTAAAAATCCTAAGAGCTCCATGCCCTATCTACATGCAATGAAATTATTTCAATAAAACTAACAACAACCTATAAACCCAGAGTTTAACAATAGTTTAATAAAACTAAGTCCATAAGCGTATTCCATGATCACCCTCCTCCCCTCCAGCCATCAGCGACGCTGCTCCAAGTTACCTGTGGAACCACAAATAATAAGGGTGAGCAAAACTAGTTTACTCAGTAAGAATCCCCGACCGGGGTACAATACGTTAAAACTCGACAAACAGCTAAAAGTATGCAAGTCAACAACACTTTCTTACTTTTCTCAAACATACAACTGATAGGTTCTTTATGGTCTAACCAGCTTTCTACTTTCTGTTACTGTTTACCTTCTCATAACTATTCTGTTTTTACATGTCTATCTGTTTTCTGTTAGCCTACAAGATTGCCATTTTTCGGACTAATATCTTTAGGCTTTCTTGACACAAAAGTGTCCTCGAGCTCTCAGTAACTTGCTCGTCTATCTTGGCTTTCTACTATGGGTACACTAACTCAAGATCTCGAGGGAGCTCTCCACTCGACGCTGTAATGAGTAGTGCGCTAATGGACCCCATGCTGCTGGAACCAGGTAAAAGCTTGGTCGAGGGCTAACTGCCCTGGTCCGGGTATGCATACCCTAAGACTCGGATCGGTGTCGCCGAACATCGGGGGTGCGAGACCTCACATGAAACCAATGCCAACCCTAACCACCGCTCGCCTGCAGCTAGGATACGTCCAAGGTAGGCTCGCACCAATGGATCGGTCCTGCTCAAAGGCGGCAATCTTGGGACCTTGCCGACACGCTGAGATCGTGTCGACGGTCGGGGACGGGACAAGCCACGTCATCCTCCCAACCCTATAGGCTCTACTGTGGCCTCCTCTGCCCAAGATTGCGGACTAGGCTGCCCCATGGTTAGCTAAACCACGGCGGTGGGTCAGTGCCGGAGTACTGACTCGCGTCCCTGCCACAAGCCCGGATGATGACTCTTGCACATCATATCTAGAAGATACAGACAATAAACGTTCCAGATACTACAGTCATCATCATCGCACACAATAATCACTAATTACAAGCTAGAAGAACATTCCAAACATCCTAGCATGATACTACCTTTTCATTATAAATTGACAGATAATTCATGCTTCTATACATCAACGAACTTAACACAATCATGACAACGAAACAGGAGAACATGGCATCAGGTAATCAACAACCCTATACATTTACAAGCAGCTATTCACTACATCATGCAAACAATCTCTAAAGCCAGACAAGTAATTAACATGATTCACAAACATACAACCAGCCTGAAAAGAACCAATAGATTGTCCACCAACCACGATAAGGAATCCTTACCTGAAATTGAGACAACAAGCAAGCAACAGACAACCCTCTAAAACAAGGAGTAACAACCAACACCGCAAAAGACGAGCGAAGGCTCGGCAGCTGGTGTTCGCTCGACCGAAACGGCAAAGTGAACAGACAGCGACGACGTCGACGTGAGCATGCTGGCGAAGACGAAGTCTCGGCAGCGTGTGTGTCGATGCAGGTGCTTGACCGGAGTGATGCGGATGGGACGAGCGACTGGGTGCAGAAAGCTGCCCGCGCGTGAGCGCTAGCGTCGGTTGGATGTTGGGCGAGCGACGAAGCAGGCGTGCATCGGACAGCGTCGGTCGCTAGCTGCAGGCGTGGACAACCAGGCCGAGCGCTGGGGATTGTGATTGCTGACGAAGAGCTGGCAGAACGAAGCAACAGACGGACCAGGTGCGGATCGACGAAGCTTGACGAAGGACAACCTCGACAGCGACGAACAGACCTGCAGCGCAACAAGAACCAGCCCAAAACGCAACCCTAACTCAAAACTATCCAACGGCTAAACCAAGAATCAACAAAACGAATAAACCACAGTGGCGATCGATCAAAGAGGAAGAAGAAACTCACCTCGAAAGCCCCGGGAATGGCGTGCGATCGAAGAATAATGGAGAAGACGGCTGGAACCTCTTTGCGTTTGAGAAGAATGGAAAAGAACGTAAAACCCCTAAACTCTTTTCTTGGCTTTTAATCCTTAATTTAATTCACCAAAAATCCCGCCATCAAGCCCCACTGAGAACTTTAATTAAACCTCACGAGTGAATGTTTTTGGTTTTTTATAGTTTTTAATGTAATGGAATTTAGATGTGACTCACGAATCATAATTATATTTATTTTAATTTTAAAGCCATGCATTCGTAAAGGCCTAGGTTTAGGACCCTAATCGAGTCGGGTCTTTACACATGATTCGTGTGTTGCAGCCACTAGGCGAGCCTCGGTGGAAGTACAAAGAGTTCTTCTTTCAACCCTACCTCTAGGTGTTGTTGTTGTTCGGCACCACAAGGTGACTGTGGAGTTTGTGTCTGGCCGTGCTAAAAGATAAGTTTGGGTTCCATTTTTGTTCTGTTGAGTTCGATTGTAACATAAGCAGATTTCAGTCAGTTGGCACCGTTCGAGGGTTTTGTTTTGGTAAGCCTTGTAGTTCTCCAGTTATCTAGGAAAAGGTTGGGTCAGACAGGTTTTTGGGTCCCCAGTCATTTCAGTAGGCTACCAGCGTAGTTTAGAGGGTTCGAGATCGTTCGTTGATAGCGCAGTTCTTAAAGAAAGCTATGTCGATGTTTGTCATAGAGTTCTTGAGTGACAGGTGAATCAGCTCGTGCTTCTTCAAAGTTGCATCATTGTGTCGTGTTTGAAGTTCAGTAAGCAGGAAAAGTTGAGTTTTAGATTTGCGAGTCTTTTGAGGTTGTGAACAAGTTGGAATGGTAGCTTACCGGTTGGTCTTGGCTCCGCCTTTGGCGGCAGTGCACAGTATTTCAGTTATCAATGATTCGATGGTATGTTATAGACTCGTAGCACATTGTGGTTGTTGAGCCTTTGCAGTTAATCAAGGATTGAGTTTCATTGAGAAGCCAGAGTGTAGTTATGGTTTTGAGAAATGATGCAGAGAAATCGAGAATTAGTTTGGTAAAAGTTCGGTGGAGATGTCTAGGTGGGGAAGGTTTTAAAGTCGGCAGTTGAGCTGTGAACGCATTACTCGGTGTGGTTTTAGTCTTAAGGACTTTCAAGGACAAAAGTCATAAAAGGAGGGAATATTGTAACGGCCCGGAATTTTGGAACGTCTCTTCAGGTTGGTTGGGCCGTTATTCCCGTTAAATGGTCCTTGGTTGGAGTTCGGTTTATTTGGGAAATTAATTATGGTTAACGTTCTGGGCAGGATTACGAGTTGTGGAGCCCTGTTTGTAAAATAAAGCATAAAAGGAAGTAAAATGTGACTTTAGTGGGTTTTGAAGATTGGTGGATTTATTAGGTGGAAAGTAGGATTTTATTAATGTCTTTGTTGGGGCTCGAAGCCAAGATGCCCAAGGCTTCGAGTGGTGGATGTGTAAAAGAAAATAAGTAAAACTAAAGTGTCGTGGCTAGGACTCGAATGAGAGATTTTTTGATTTAAATGGATTTAATTAAGGGAAAATTAAGTTAGGTCTTTGAGAGGGGCTTTCATCATTCTTACTTTTCCAACTTGAATTGCTTTTAGCCGTCAAGTGCCTCTCTCTCGTGACCCTTATTTCGACTATGCCGTTTCAACTGTTCAAGGTTTGTGCATCGTTTCTCTCCTTCTGTTTTCGAGATTTGTTGTTGTTTGTGGGCGTTTGAATCGTGTTGTTGTGGGGGTTCTCATTCGTTGCAGCTGTTGTCCGCGTGCCTCTTTATCCAGCGCTGCCTTTCAACACGCCATAGCTTTCCGAGGTAAGGATCTTTTCGTTCTTCTTCTCCTTCGTGGTTCTCGATGGTTGTGGTTTTGGGGTTTAATCATTCGGTTTTAGATCCTGCATCTCCTTCCACTCGTTCTTGCTACCTCGATCCATCCCAGACCCAAGAGGAACTTTTTTCCGGGCCGAGCAGCAGCGTTTTTCCAGATCGCAGTCGCGGATTTCGCCCCAGCCGTCTTCTGGTTCACCCTAGCGAAGACACCCATGCAGCCAGCTGCGTCAGACGCGTCGTGCACCCACGCAGCCGCGCATGTCTCTCTTCGCCCCAGAGAAGCATCGCCGCAACGTGCAGCAGCAGCCTCGATTGCGTGCGCTCCGTCCTTTTTATTGCACAGCCCCACGTCTCCAGAAGGTGGCTTCGCCTTCGCCGCACCTAGGCTTCGCTCCAGCGAACTCAGTTTTTCCTTCGCCAAGTGCCGCCCAGCTTCGCTCCATCGAAGTCACTTTTTCCTTGAGCAGCCGTCGAGCCTTTGATTCTCCAGTTCGTTGGGTAATGCACGTTCCGCCCGTACCATTGTATATCCGTTATTTAGATTAGTTTCTTATTAATTAGTGTACTTGTATGTGTTAGGTGTTGTGTGGTGTTCTGCAGCTAGAA
Source organism: Sicyos baderoa (assembly GCA_037832685.1). Lineage (NCBI taxonomy): Eukaryota > Viridiplantae > Streptophyta > Magnoliopsida > Cucurbitales > Cucurbitaceae > Sicyos > Sicyos baderoa. The sequence goes on from JBBMEF010052581.1 coordinate 7,868, forward strand.
GTCTTGTTTCTATTTGTTATGTTTATCTTCCAATTCAGGTAAGGATTTCTTTACCGTGGGTTGGTGGACAATCCGTTACATCTTTAATGGCTGTTTGTATGTATGTCAACGAAAAAATACCAGTTACTGGATAGGAACTGTTTAAATACTTGTGTGCTATGTCCTTCGCTTATATGTCATGACCGAGCCATGTTAAATTGTTTATGTGTAAGCATGAGTTGATTCCTATAATTAGCATGAATGTAGTATCATGTTAAGTTGTGGTTAAATGTTCTCGTAACTTGTGATTAGTAGGTAGTGTACATGTGTTATGATGAATGTAGGATGTGATGAATGAATATTATCTGTATGCTATTTCGTTAGGACTTGCAGGAGTCATCATCCGGGCTTTGTGGCAGGGACGTGAGGTAGTACTCCGTCAGGGCAGTTAGCCTTCGACCAAGCTTCGTGGCCGGGACGCGAGGTAGTACTCCGTCAGGGACGCGAGGTGTATGGTGGTTAGGGCTGACATTGGTTTCGTGTGAGGTCTCGCACCCCCGATGTTCAGTGACAACGATCTGAGTCTTTAGGGTATGTGAATCTGGATCAGGGCAGTTAGCCTTCAACCAAGCTACTACCTGGTTTCAGCAGCATGGGGTCCTTAGCGCACGCTCATTATAGCGTCGAGTGGAGAGCTCCCTTGGGATCTTGAGGACAATGTACCCACAGTAGACAACCAAGAAAAGACGGGCAAGTAAGACTGAGAGCTCGAGAAGTTTGTATTTTGTGTAAGCCTAAAGGTGTAAGTCCGCAAAAGGGCATCCTTGTAGGATAAGTAAATGAAGAAAGTTAGTAAGTAAAGAAATTTAGAAAATAATGAAAGAGAAAGAGTAAGTAGGCCTCGTGTTTGGCATGTATACGCCTAGTTGGATGTTAAGCTTTAACGTATTGTACCCCGGTCGGGGATTCTTACTGAGTAAACTTGTTTTCTCACCCTTATTATTTGTGGTTCCACAGGTAATTCGGAGCAGCGACGCTGATGACTGGAAGGACTGAGGAGAGATCATGGAATGTCCTTCGGAATGCTTATGTTTTAAATACGTCTTTGAACTCTGAGTTAATAGTTTAAAGATTTTTATGAGGGGTTTGCATTGCATGTAGACAAGGCCGGAGCTCTTAGGTTTTATGAATGAACATCTGTCTGGATTCCTTTGGTTTGATCTGAATAAAAGACTTATTTATGTTTTAAAAATTCTCTGGCCAGGGAGGCTTTATAAATGTACTTGCTTGAAACCGGTGGCTTGGAAACAGGGACAGGTTCCTAGCTAGATTTGAATGTCTTAATTCCTTGGTTTAAATATTTAAGTACGAATCTATATGATGTTCATGAATGTTTTTTCCACTTTAAGCCATGCATGTAGTAAAGGCCTAAGTCTAGGACCGTCATTCTGGTCGGGTCTTTACATGCCGGGTCTAGTTTGAGTTTTGTGTTTTCTTCGTCGTCTGACTTCTTCACGCAAGTAGGATTTTGTAACCGGAGTTCTTCTTCACGCAAGTTGAGGGGACAGCCCCAGTCAAGAAGAGGCGAATCAAGAAGTCTGCAAAGAAGCCAAGCCCAAAGAAGAGAAAAGTTGACAAGGGCAAGGGAATCTTAAACGTAGATGACGAAATTCGCATGAGAGAAGTGGTCCGCCAAACTGTCAGCACCAGAATAGTGGAGTTCCAATCCAAGCCGTTTTTGCAAGAGCATGGGTTCGACGATGATATCTACAGCCTCCCTGCTCGAGTAGTTCACCAAATTGAATGGCGAGGTTGGGAGCAGTTTGTCGTGCTAAAAGTAGAAGCAAGGCGAAGCTGGGTGATTGAATTTTACGCAAGTATAATCGATCGCTCAGTCCACACCGCAATTGTGCGTGGGCAGAAAATTCATTGGGCCCTAGAGGATTGGAACGAAAGCCTTGGCATTCGCGTAGATGACGAAGAAGAATTTGAATATGAGAAGTTGTTAAGGATTCGCCCAAGTGACGAGTTGGAAAAGTGCCTCGAGGTCATTGGAGTCCCGAGGGCGAAGTGGGAAGAAGGCCCACAAAAAGACAAGTTCTTGGCATCGAACCTTAACGATGAAGCTCGCATCTGGGATTCATTCATTAAGACTTTGCTAATGCCAACGTCGCACGACTCCATAATGACGCAAGAACGAGCCCTCCTGATCTATGCCATTATGGCTGACCTCATCGTCAATGTGGGGCGAGTTATAGTGAGCGATCTTAGCACTTGGACGGGCAAGAGAGCCAGCAACTTTTTCTATCCCCATATGATTAGCAACTTGTGCGCGTTCCAAGGCGTCAAGCGGAAGCCGAATGACCCAATGCTCTCGAGGAAAATACCAATCTGTCCAGCGCCAAAGTCTTCTGTGCAGAATACTCGCAGGCGCAAGTTTGAGGCGAAGACTGTTGAGCACTCAAGAGATTCTACTCAGATCCTCGCGAAGCTCAATACTTTCTTTGAGTATTGTCGCCAGCGCGACTTGGTCCTGCAACAATTTTTTGACATCTTTGTCGATGCTCCAACATCACCCAAGTTCCCAGACTCCTTGCTTCAACGAGACGATCCTCCCGACGAAGTCGCTCCAGACCAAATCTGAAATGGAAGTCTCCAACTCATCTCCTCTTTAATTTTTGAATTTTTGAATGAATGCATGCCTTATCTTTCGCTTAATTGAATCAATATTTTGTAACATTGCATGTAGCTGAAATATTATTCCAAGTATAAATGCCATTAATCTTTCGCCTTGGTGAAGCTTTTGTTATTGTTCTTTGCGAATTCTCTTTTACTTTCTTTTTGTTCAAGTCAAATTTATTTCTTTTTAAAGTAACATTATAACTTGTCTATGCTGGCGAAGTCTTGAAGTTTTGACGAAGCGAATTTTTGTTGGTCGTAGAGGCTTTAGTTTTCGAAAATTCGTTAAGTATAGAAACTCGTTTTCGCAGCATCTTTAGCTTAAGCGAACTCAATTTAGATCTTACCCAAGCCTTAAACTCTTAGCAAACTTTAAGTTTGGGGGGCTAAGTGTTTTCATTGGGACAATGAAAAGTCCAAGTTTGGGGGTGAGGTTCGATTGAGCGACACTATAAATGCTCGCGAAAAGCCAAAGAAATTATTACAAAATGCTTCAAAGAGTGATTAAGCAGTGAAAAAAAAAATCAAGCTGAAGTAAAATGTGAGATTTCGCAAAAGCCAAAACCCAATGGCGGGACAAAATCCTGAAAATTTTAAAAATTTCCCAAAAACATTCGCTAGAGCGAAGTGAATCAAAGGGCGAAAGCCTAAGTTTCTGGTGACCATCTCTCCGATGTCGTTTTCTCTAACATTGCGTATATATCTATAATCAAACATTCGATGAAAATTTAGCAAGCGATAGTAGGAAACGTAAGTGAGGGATTCCCAGCAAACTGTAAAAAGAGAGTATTCACTTCAGCAAAAGATGAGATGTACCAAACTTTAAACGAAGCGAAAGTCTAAAGCCAAAGTGAAATCTAAATTGACTAGGGAAAGCCAAAAGAACCAAAGAAAGCGAAGTTCTAGACCAAAATGAGTTTTTGCGAACCAAAGGCTAAAGCAAAATTCAAGATAGAGTTTTCTGAAAAATCTAAAGTTTCGCCCAACATGGTTTAGTTATAGTTGATCTTTTACTTAGAAATATTTTTGACTTTGCAATTTGATTGTATTTGGTTTAAGCGAAAGTTTTAACATTGGTTCGCCCTACCGAAAGAGAAATAGAAAAAAGCAAATTCCCTCCATTAAATGGAGCTATTTCTCGAGACAAGTAATAGTGTAAGTTTGGGGGTGTGATAACTCTCAAGAATCGAGAGTTAACGTAGGAAAATAGATATATATTTGATATGAACTTTCTTATATTTTATGAAATTAATATGAACTTTTCGCTCTGTTATAACATTCTTTCGCATAAGCGAAACATCCTATGGTTTTCTGAGTAGGATGCATTTTAGTAGTTTTGCTCAAGCAAAAGTGTCTGATTCTGTGTAAATATGTTTAAATGTTTAGGATTAATTCTTCTTAGTTTGCTTGCACCCATTCAACGAAGCGAAGTTCTCACTTAACGAAAGGAAGCTCACTAAGACGAAGGTGTTCGTTACATCAAATCATCAACAAAGCAACGCTTCGTCGATGCCAAAACACTTCGTCTCAACATTTCAACGAAGCCAACTAGACGAAGCAACACTTCGTCACTTCGAAACCAACGAACCAGAGCACAACGAAGTAACCAGCCTGACATAGTTTCGTGTTAGCGAAACTAAACGAAATCTCCCTTGACGAAGGAAGTTGTCCCAACTTGGACAGCTTTTGCAGAGGTTGATCGTGGAGCAGAGAATGTGAGGTGGTCCCAACCGACAACGGGTCGTTGGAGCAGAAGGTGTCAGTTGTCCCCCACGGGACAAACCCTCACGCGCCTCAGAATTCGTCGTCTTGTGTTTGCTATAAAAAGAGTCGTTTCCCTTCATTTGTTCTTGTCGAATCCGAGAGGGTCTTCCATGGTGTCGTTTAAGTTTTTTGATCAGTTTTCCTTTGTTTTAGCTGTTGTTTAGTCGGCGTTTCTTCTTTTCCAGTTTCATAGTCTAGCTTTAGCATAAGAGTAGTGTTGCCGGAGTTGCAGAGTTCGTCGGAGCCAAGGAAGAGTTGTTGAGAGACATCTCCGATCAGGCTTCTTCTTACCTTGT
>JBBMEF010052592.1:0-12585 GCA_037832685.1 Sicyos baderoa
TACATTTCTTTAACCCTTTCTTAAGGCACCTATTTTCGCATATAACGAAGTTCCCTGAGGATTCGACTTGGACTTACGATTAATAAACTTGCTACGCGAACGTGTATACTTGCACGCTTTGTTAATAGTTTCACACGAAGTGCACCCACTCAACTTCGTCCACGACGAAGTTCCATACCATTGATTCACCTAACATTCTTATTCGCTTCACTCTGTGTGATCACTATTTTTACAACAGAGACCCTATTCTTTATTCCACTACCTAAGTTTATTAACTTAAGATTTTGACTGCCACAGTGATTTGATTTGTTAGGCCCCGTTTGATAACCATTTGGTTTTCGAAATTTAAGTCTTTTCTCACCCAAATTTACTACAATGTGTTCCACCCTACCTACAATATATCTATTTTTCGTAAGAAAGTAGGAGAACACTAACCAACTTTTAAAAACAAAAAAAAGTAGCTTCCAAATGTTTGTTTTTGTGTTTTAAAAGTTGGTTAGTATTCTCCTACTTTCTTAAGGAAAGATGAATATAGGATAGGAAGGGTGGAACACATTGTAGGAAATTTGAGTGAGAATATGCTTAAATTTTAAAAAACAAAAACAAAAAACAAAATGGTTATCAAACGGGGCCTTAGGTGTTTAGAAAAGTCGTATTTTCTTAGACGAGCAAGGATTTGATTGTACTGGCATCAGCTTTTCAAAAAGTAGCCAAGTGATCGTCTGATCGATTGTCGATGGCATGTCCATTGGTTAAACAAGAAGAAACTTATAATGTAGAGGGAGTGCACCAGCTAATTAGATACTTAAATTCAATGTACAAGGAATTGACTAGAGACAATGAGAAATCTCTACTAACTTTGTAGAGCATCCATGCATTTGATCATTTAATGTTTCTCCTTAGGAATGCTGGATCTTATTCTTTGCATTCTTAATTTTAATTTCTTCAATAATTAGTAAAAAGTTCAGACGAATATTTTATCTTAGAATATGATTCTTAGAATTAGTAAAAAGTTAACCTTCATGTACAAGTCTTAAAGCATTTAGACCCGGTTGATAACCATTTGGTTTTTTGTTTTTGGTTTTTGAAATTTAAGGCTATTCTCACTCAAACTTTCTACCATGTGTTCCACCCTCCCTATCATATATTCATTTTTCCTAAGAAAGTAGGAGAATACTAACCAACTTTTAAAACAAAAACAAACTTTTGAAAGTTTTTTTTTTTTGTTTTTAAAAGTTAGTTAGTGTTCTCCTACTTTTTTAAAGAAAGATGGATATGTTATAGGTAGGGTGGAATACATTGTAGGAAATTTGAGTGAGAATAGGCTTAAATTTCAAAAACCAAATGGTTATCAAACGGGGCCTTAGCTTTTGCTCTCTCATTTCCTTGTGGCTTTGTGTGTATCAGGTGTTAGTATTCTCAATATCCCTTGATTGCCCTATAACATCCTAGGGCATTTTTTTTGTTAGCCATTCCCTTATAAAGTTTGGTCTTTTGTGTATTGTTGTTGTTAAACCAATAACTAGAACATCCCTATCGAGGAGTTCAAGCACGCATAATCATTTGATTTCTTATTTTCTTCCTCATAAGATCTTATATTTCTAAATAGTTATTTACATCCTGTAATTTCAATCTGAAGATTTAGTTCTTTTTTTTTTAGGTATTGGCTTTCAGTTGGTGCTCAGCCTTCAGACTCTGTGCAGCGTATTCTTTTCAGAGCAGGGGTACTTCCACCACCCCCAATGACAGCAATGGAACGTAAAAGCGGACCACGTGATACTCGTCCTGTTGATCCGATGAGCGGGCGCTTCGTGACTCCACATAAGCCAACTGATGATTCCACTAGCAGCAAAGATGGCAAGTCCGACTCATGAATCGAAATCTTTTGAGTGAGATTTCCAACGATAAATCCGTCCCTTTTACATTGATTGCAAGAATATAAGTGGTTTTTGATATGGAGTCTGTAGATATCAACAATAGGAAATCCCCAGTTCCAAGTATAGGGCCCCGTTGGACTGAGCCTTGTAGAAGGTTAGTAATTACTTTGGGAAAACATACTCATATTGTCTGATTTAAACATAGTAACTGTTGAGTTGTGTTAAACCACCAATCAATCCAAAAGCCTAAGCTCATGGATTGGAGTAATTTTAATTATATCAACCAACACTCCCCCTCACTCGTGGGCTTTGAAATTTGAGAAATGTCTTACAAGTGGAATTTAATTTTAATTGGGGAGAAAACGACTTGGCAGGGATTCGAACTCATGACCTCCTGCTCTGATACCATGTGAGAAAATATGGGGTTCCACCTCATAACCAATTGGCCATGAGAGGAGTAACTCATATCTCTTTTATATTGATGTTGGACTCTCCCACTTTTCAATATGGGATATTTGTGAGATCCCAACACTCCCCCTCAAGCTGGATTGTATATGAAATACAAGCCAAGCTTGTAGTTAAATTAATAAGAGTTGGTTCTTGAAAAATGATGCGTCAATTTGATGATGATGCGCCAATTAAGATGATGATGATAGTGCTGCCATGCCAATTGGATGAGTGCTGCCAGGCCAATTGGATGAGTGCTGCCAGGCCAATTGGATGAGTGCTGCCAGGCCAATTGGATGAGTGCTATTAAAATTACCCCAATCCATGAGCTTAGACTTTTGGATTGATTGGTGGTTTAACTCAACTCAACATGGTATCAGAGCCCATAAAGCCCAAACGGGTATCGGTCCAATAAAAATGAAATTGAGATCCGATGCAAGATTGGTGAGCCCAAAAGAGGCACCATCTTGAGGGGGCATGTTAGGATGAGAGTCAAACATCAATATAAAAGAGATATGAGTTACTCCTCTCATTTCTGGTATTAGAGCCTCAAGTTTTTCCTTTCAATCCGGGCAAACCGTAAACCTTTTCTCTTCGGCTCCTAAACTTTTTTTTTTCTTCATAATCTTGTTCGTTTTTTTCGCAGCAAAAAAAAAAAAAAAATCCTCAAACCTCTTAATTGGCCCTGAAGCGTTTTTTTCAATTAATTGGTCGTTTTCCAGGTTTCCCAATTAATTGGTTGGCCGTTCTACAGGTTTCCCAATTAATTGGCCGTTCTCCAAATTTTTAAATTTGTCTCTCCAAATTTTCCCAGTTGACCCTAGTTGGCCTTGACATCTCTTTTCCCTGTTGGTCCCAGTTGGCCCTGACATCTCTTTTCCCAGTTGGTCCCGGTTGACCCTGACATCTCTTTTCCCAATTGGCCCCAGTTGGTCCTGGCATCTCTTTTCCCAGTTGGCCCTGACATCTCTTTTCCCAGTTGGCCCTGACATCTTTTTTTCCCAGTTGGCCCTGACATCTTTTTTTCTCCGTTGGCCCTGACATCTCTTTTCCCAGTTGGTCTGACATCTCTTTTCTCTTTTCCCAAGTTGGCTCTGACCAGCTTCCCAAGTTGGCCCTGACCAACTTCCCAAGTTGGCCCCGACCAGCTTCCCAAGTTGGCCCTGACCACTTCCCAAGTTGGCCCTGACCAGCTTCTCAAATTGGCCTGACAGCACTCATTCAATTGGCTTGGCATCAGTATCATCATCATCTCAATTGACGCACCATCATCAAATTGGCGCATCATTTTCCAAGAACCATCAAGGAAACTCGTAAGAAATTAATTCTTAGGTAGGTGGCTATCGTAGATTGAATTCATTAATTCTTAGGTAGGTGGTTCAACATGGATTGAATCACTCTACAGTCACTCAATTGAATTATCTTCAGTCTAGTAGTCACCATACACTTAAAGTAGACTTGTATCTTTAAATTGAATGAGTGTAAATGGTTAATGGTTAGAACTCATAAAATGTTTGTGCAATTTGGATGACATCCTTATGGCTGTGTTTTTGTGATTTATTATTACATAATATTTTAAGTGTTCTACAACTCGATTTTTTTAAAAATGTATGGTAACTTTTATTTTTATTTATTTTTTAAAAATCTTTATAGTGTGTAAAGGTTATAAATGATGCATCTATTTTTGTTGGCTAGTGGAAGCAAATTAAGTTCATGACACAGTTGCCTAAACCTAATTTATCTTTTCTCAAAAAAAGAAGGAAAATAAACCTAATTTATCTTCATTTTTTTTTAGCACGCACTGAAGTTTGTGCTTCTCTAATGTAGAAAATATATATATAAACTTGCTATATAAAAAAATTATAGGGACAAATAGAAATGTAAAAAAAAGACCTTCACTAACAATATTTTGAATTGGAGAATTAAAATGTTGTATATGTGTCAACTATTGTTGGACTAAGTCTATTTGCTTAACAACATTAGTAAACATCTAATCACCAAGAAGTCGTGCCAACATGAACAGTTGTTCAACGATTATCATTGAGTTCGAATTTCCTTATTCTCAATTATTGTATTTTCAAAAAAAAAAAATGACCAAGAAGTCGTGAGAATTGTATCCTTACTTCTAATTGTTATAATTTTAAAAAATAAAGAAAAAGTTTATTTGAATTTTCAATTTTGTACCCCTTCACATTCAATGGTGGTTTTTTTTTTAATTATAACAAAACAGTGACTTTTTTTAAAAAATTTTATTTTTTATTTAGTTTTCATGGATTTTTTAACCAGATTTAAGAAAATGAAAACTAAAACATAATCGTTCTCATCTCAGAATAAAGAGTACTTTTCGTTTCTACTAGTTCTCAGGACGCCTCTCTGCCTCACTAGAAAATAATTATAAATATGATTAATTTTTTTTTTTGAGTACTTAAATATGATTAGTTAAAAATAAAAAATATAAGGAGTGTTATTAATAAAAAATTTGTAGTGTATACCAACGGACTCTCTATTAAAATTATAACAGTGATTGAACTCAATCAATTTGTTAAGTGATTGAGCTCAATTGATTGAGTTCAATCAATAACTAGTGATTGAACTCAATCATTTGACTACTTTCAGTTTTTTGATATTTGTGTAATTATTTTCAGTTTTATGCTATAAATGTAATTTTTTAGTCAATTTTTGTTATACATGAAAAATCCTCTTATTATTAAGCAGTGTGCTACATATTTTCATACATTATTAAAATATATTCATAATTATGAATACAAATAATGTATAAAAGCTTTTTATGTGCTGCAAGTTTCAATTGAGATTTGATATTTCCGTTTGGGCGCGAGATTGATCCGGGCGTAGGGAGGGAGTTTCAAACTTCTGCAACTTTGTGTTCATCGTCATTCTTCTCGCTCGTGCAACCACGAAACCCTAGCGTTCTGTTGCAGAACTTCATTTGCCCTAAACACTTCTCCACATCTGTTTCCGACGAATCTGCGGCCGCCGTGATGTTTATGGCCAGACTTCTGAACTCCTCCTTTCTCAAACACAAGGTTCTTCGTTTCTCTCTTCCTCACTGCTTTCTTTGCTTTCATTTTCTTCGTGCGTTGTCTCATTTACGGCACAAATGTGCAGTGGTGTAGGTTTTCAGTTTTGGAGTTTGTGATTTCGAAATCGTAATTGTTGTTCGTGCTGAGTTTGAGTTTGAATTGATGTTTTGGATGTGCAGGGATGTAGGAGTTTGATGCCGGGAGTGTCTAATCAAACTTCCGGATTTTCTTCCAAAGGTTCTCAATGTTACTTTTGATGAATGTTTATATAGTCTCCGCACAAGTGGTTGAAGGTTTGAGGTTTGAAGGTGTGCTCCCTTCAAGGTCTCGAGTTCGAAACTCACCTGTGACGGTCTCAGGTTCGAAACTCACCTGTAACATTAATTTTGTAGACACCTCCTGTGTCTCCATTTCTTTGATGTTTCCCGGTGCCTGACCTCGTGACGGGTGTGGTTACCCCGGGTATAGTGGAGGAAAGCTTCGATTTCTCGGTTTAAAAAAAAAAAAAGAAAATCTTGTGAATGTTTATATAGTAAATACTAATAGAGCTTTGTTTTCGTGCTTTTATCAACTGAATTTTATACTAAGTTTCATGGTAAGGTAACTGTCTGAGTGCTTTTCTTCCAAATATTCTGCATTATGCTTATGGCATTCAGAATCTAAATTCTCACAATTGATTGATTTAGTTAATGTTTTCTTATTCAATCTTCATGAGCTTTCATCGTAGTTACCTGTTACTATCTTGTTTTGTTTTGTTTTGTTTTTTGATTCTGGTTATAAGGTAGAAGAAAATTGAAGTCAGACGGTAGTGGTTCGTGTGGCAAGATTGTGTCGAAGAAAGAGATTGCGCTTCAACGAGCCATAGATCAGATCTCTTCATCCTTCGGCAAGGGCTCGATTATGTGGCTTGGTAAGCCAGTCTGTTCTAGTCACGTCCCTGTGGTATCCACAGGTTCCTTTGCCCTGGACATAGCACTTGGAACTGGTGGTCTTCCAAAGGTGATTTGCAGCTTCAATTTATTATGTTTGGGAATTTTAGAACCATTTCAAATTCGATTAGAAATCAACCAGAGCATATTCTCCATTATGCAGATTTAGGTCGATTTGGTAACCATTTATTTTTAATTTTTGGTTTTTGAAAGTTTCTCATAAACACTATTTAATCGAGCTGTATTTTGAAAATTAAGGCCCCGTTTGATAACCATTTGGTTTTTTACTTGGTTTTTGAAATTTAAGCTTACTTTTACTCTAATTTACTACAATGTGTTTCATTCTTCCTACCATATATCTATCTTTCCTTAAGAAAGTATCTGAATGCTAACCAAATTTCAAAAATAAAAACAAGCTTTTGGAAGCTAGTTTTTTTTGTTCCCAAATTTTGGTTTGATTTCTAATAGTATAGGTAAGATGTAGGCATCCAAATAAGGAAAACACATGATAAGGTAGTTGTTGTAGGCTTAAATTTCAAAAACCAAAAACTAAAAACAAAATGGTTATCAAATAGGGCCTAAAAAACGTATTTTTAAAATTTGTGTTCATTTTTGCCAAAATGAGTATAGCTCAAGTTACATCTTAACAATCTCAAAGTTAGAAGTTCAATTCTCCCACTACAATAGTGTCAAAAAAATTGTGTTTATATTTGTAATTTGGCAAAAAGTTTAAATATTTTCATAAGAAAGATCGAAGAAATTTTGAGATAACAAAGATAGTTGTCAAGAGGGACTTGGAGAGTTTAGTGGTGATGAGTTCATCCTTGGTGGCTACCTACCTAGGAATTAATTTCTTATGAATTTCTTTGACATCCAAATGTCGTAGACTCATAGGGTTAGAAGGTATGTCCCATGACAATAATCGAAATGCGCACAAACTGGCCCGAATCGTCATAGGTGTATAAAAAAAAGTTGTCAACCAAAAGCCTAAAACTAAATGGTTAGCGAAGGAGGTTTTAGTATAACTTTTCATGATATCGTTGAGTCTTTAGGCCAACGGTTAATCCTATTACATCGCATTACTAAGAATCTTATTTCAATTTCCTTTTTCACTATTCTCAACAATGACACATAGATGTCATTACTTTTTAAGCTCAAGGTAATCTAAAGTATAAACATTCAACCCCACTTCTATGAAGTATTCGAGAGAAACTTTGTTTACTTAATCCAGTAATTGCGGGTAAATGTGAATTAGTGATGAGACCATTGTTAGTGTCTTCGAACATCAACTGCATAGTGTCTTTGGTGATCAGTTCACCAAGTCCATGGGGATTTATATCTAAATACCCATCCCTTTCTCCCAAGTCCCATATACCAAGCTCTCGGTTGATATGGTTCAGAAAGGGTAAAACTAAAAGTACAACGTAGGAGGAAACCTCACTTAAATTTTCCTTTGGTGTGCAGATTTCTATTTTATACGTTTAATTTTAGTTTACTTGAAACAAGAATTTAACTTTATTTACGATTTTTTGGGCTACATTATTACGAGAAATGAAACATATATCTATCCCATTATTTATATTATTTATGGTGTGAAAATGTTAGGGACGCATTGTGGAAATATTTGGTCCAGAGGCTTCTGGGAAAACAACCCTAGCACTGCATGTAATTGCTGAAGCACAGAAGGAAGGAGGTTTTCTTCATGCACTGTTTAAGGACTTTTTCATTCCCTCTAAACATAAATCATTGCCTATAATATGTACTACTAAATAGCACCAAAGGTGCTTCCTCAACCCTGTTGGGTGTATTTTGTCTGGTTAGCTTTATGTTAAAAGACAGAACAGGAACTTAAGTGCTATGCTGACATATATGGATTTATGTGTTATTATTGTTCTTCTCTGGGACCACATTTCTGGTCATTTTATTCTTAACATTTTTTTTTGCCTAATTGTAGGTTCTTGTGCTTTCATTGATGCTGAGCAAGCTTTTGATCCAGCACTGGGTAAGGCTATTGGGGTAGACATCGATAAGCTGCTTCTTTCACAGCCAGATTCTGGTGAACAGGCTCTTAGTCTTGTTGACAACCTAATCCGAAGTGGTTCTGTTGATGTTGTTATTGTTGGCAACGTAATGTTTTTTATGTGCCTTGGAACATTTTTCGGTATCATTAGGATATCTTTATATAAAGTTTTACATTATTTTGTTACCCTGGTTTGGGAGGATCTATTATCCTTGCTTGCAGCGGTTGGAAAACTTTTGAGTTGTTTTCTTAATGATATTCATGGTGTCTCAGAAATAGTATTTAATAAATACTACTCGCATCACAATTGATCTTCATTTGTTTTTCCTTCTAGTTCCATTTCGGTTGGTATCAGGCACAAAGTTTAGGGTCAATTCTTGGAAGAATTTATATGATCGCGATGCATATCACTTGGAAGAATTTTTATGATCAATTCTTATCCAGGTTGTAATTTCTATTCTTACAATGAAATTTGCATTATGACAGGTATCTGCGCTGGTCCCCAAGGATGAACTTGATGGTGTAGTAGTTGATGCTCCTATCGCAATGCAGGCTAGATTGATGAGTCAGACTCTTCGAAAAGTGACCCACTCTTTATCATCATCACAAACACTTTTGGTATTTATTAATCAGGTATGATTCATACTTTTCTTAAGGTGATGGGTTTAATTCATGGTGGCCACCTACCTAAAAATTAATTTCTTACGAGTTTTCTTGGCATCCAAATGTTGTAGGGTTAGGTGGTATGTCCCGTGACATTAGTTGAGGTGCGCGAAAGCTCGCCCGGACAGTCACGGATATAAAAAAAAAAATGATATTTTTCTTAATGAAACTTTGAAGGCACAATAAATTTCTTTATCTAGCTTGGATGAATATGGGTGGTTGTGGAGTTTATGTTTATCAGAGTCATCGTACTTCTGTTTTTTGCTTCTGGGTGTGCTTTTCCTAATTTATGTTACATCATCCATTCTACATTATTTTCCAAGATTCATTAACCAACCACATATCCCTTGTGGAGTTGGCATTTGGTGTATATTGTTATTGACTTTTATGTCGGGGAATCGAAGTATTTTAGTATTGCATCGAGATAAAAGATATTTGTTGAGAAATAATACATTCTTGTTTGAGTCTATCTTCAGGTGAGGTCAAAACTTTCGACTTGTGGAGGATTTGTTGGCCCAACTGAAGTTACTTGTGGCGGAAATGCATTAAAATTTTATGCTTCAGTGCGCCTGAATCTTGAAAGTATAGGACTTATCAGAAAGCTTGATGAGGTAAGAATTCAATTTATAATTTGCTTAAATCTTATAGAAGTTCAATCGTGGCTTCCCAATTTGCTCATGGGCTGCCTAAACGAGCAAAGCTTGAGTGGCTATAACTGAGTAACCAAGAGGTTACGAGTTCGAATCTTTCACCTCCCATTGTAGTCGAATTCAATAGGACCATTGCGACATTCACAAACTCTTCTATAGAAATAGTTTAGTGTTGAATAAAAGGCGTGGGTTGGATTCTAGCATTGAATGCCTACTTAGACTTCGCCCGACATTGTTTTTTCTCTGCCTCAAAAGTTCACGGTCTTACATTAAAAATTTTGCGTGTCAGCGTGTGTTCGGTTCGGTGGTGCTTTTCAAAAAAGTGCTTCACTCAACCATCATGAATTAGCTTGGTGATCTATAAGAACCTGAAAGGAACTAAGAGAAAATGAGTTCAATTCATGATAGTTATCTATCGAAGATTTTATATCTTACGTGTATTAATCGAGGTGTACGTATCATATGAACTCTCATCAATATAAAAGAAGTGCTTTGATCGAAAAAGGAGATAATTTACTAACCTTTAATTTCAATATCTCAAAAGTATTTCTGAGCTGCATTTAAATCAACGTACTTGAAAGTTGAAACTGCCAAACTTGTTATGTTCCTTCACCATCAACTTTCGCAATCCAATTAGGTAACCTTTGTTCGTTAATTCGTTTATTTATATTAAAATTACTTATGATCTGCTTTTTCTTGTAGCCAGTAGGCAGTCAAGTTCTTGTGAAGATTGTGAAGAACAAGCTGGCCCCTCCATTTAAAACAGCTCAATTTGAGCTAGAATTTGGGAAGGGCATTTGTCGGGAAACAGAGATCATTGATTTGGGATTGAAACACCAATTCATCTCCATGGCTGGTTCACACTACAGCTTTGATGGTCAAAGTTTCCATGGAAAAGATTCCTTGAAAAAGTTTCTAAACGAGCATGAAATTGCTAGGGAAGAACTCATTGTTAAGCTCAAGGAGAAGCTTAGTTGGGAGAAAGCGAGGACGACCGGGCTGTGGATGAAGAATCCGAAGTTCTTTCCCGAGTTACAAGATAACCCAAGTATTTTAGGTACGCATCAAATGGGGCGTTTTAAACGTTGATAACTGATATTCATCTCAACAAGAGTAGTTGTTGATGTTCATCAGATGGGGCGTAGAATTTTAAGATAACCCAAGTATTTGAGGCACTCGGAATCGAACTGGCCCCTGTTCGAGTATAGCCATTCAAGTCGTAAACCGCTAACACTTTTCTACCTCTAACCAACTCTATTTGTAACAAAATTCTTCTTACAAACTCCTTAGCTAATTAATTACTAACACACTCTTAACATTCAAAGACGTTTCTGATAGCCATCCAGTTGTAATCTTATTCTGCAATTTCACTTTATGTTGTCCAATTGTCCACTTTATTATGCTAAGCATGTCATATTATCATTTAGTTAATGGAATTATTCGCAATAAAAATTACATAAAATAACATCATAATTCAGTATTATTTTCTACATCAATCATATTGTTGGTTGTTTCAAATTAATATATTGGCCGTGAATGCAGTGTTGTAATATTCAATTACCAGTTTATCCAATTTGAGTTGGTAGCGCAGTAATTTCATTGTTTGGTTATAAATTAACACCAGTATCATAGGTTCAAACTCAAAAATTGGTATTAGTCCCTCTTTTCTCAATATATACTAAAAAAAAATATCTTTCAAATAAGAGCTTTAATTATGTAGATAAAATTCTATTTTTGGGTTTGATTGGCCAAAGTTAATCCTTTTCCATTCCCTTTGTATAAACTATAACATTTAATATTTTAATCAATACTTTTTTAAAAAAAATCAACTAATGATTTGAGTTATTTGCTTTAAACAAGAAGGTAAAAAAAATTGCATTTTAGAAAAGTTTTCTAAAGGAAGAGTCCTGCATGAAGGCCTGAGCTTTAAGAATATATTCGTGAGATATTCGTGAGATTTCAAGTTCAAAACTTACATGTGATATTAATTTGTAGACGAGTTAGTGGTGCTATAAGCTAATAACTTTTTTATTTATAAATGTTCAGACCAATTTAGGTGCATTTTCACTAATTTTACGAGACAATTTCATGACCTTATTACATTTGGGTATCAATAAAAAAATGTAAGAAAATTAATTTTACAATATATGATTTAGATTTACCGTTGATTTCTCATTCGATCAGAGCACTTAAGGTTATGTGAGAAGCTTGTTTAAGGGTATTTTGGAGATAGAAGTACTAATTAGAGAAAGTCTATTATAAGTAGTGGGGTGGATAAATCATTCATTAATTGGGAACGTTCTAACCCACTTAAGTGTCGTTCTCCATGAGGTAACATGAGATTCCCATAAAATAGATATCATGATTATCTCGATCATTTTGTAGGAATGTAAGACTCCCAGACATTTCAAGATGTTCAAAAATCTTAAGATGCCCATTTAGAGAGCATTTGACCCATTTTGGATGCTCTTTTAAAACGGGAATTTCTAGATAAAACAACATAAGTATGAATACAATAAACTATTTTTTTTTTAAAAAAAAACTAAACTTATTTAAATACATAATAATTAAATTTATATAGATAAGTATGTCATATAAATTAAAATGATATTAAATTAATGTAAAAAATTATATGAATATTATAAGGATATTCTTAGAACTTTTAAGTAAATTTCCGTCATCTCATGTTCGTTTCCTGACAAAGAAACACAATAATCTAAATATCACCAAGTGTACATAAAAATATTCCTACAAAACAAACATAGTGATATAAGGATACCATGATTCCGGACATTTGAGATCCTCGGCATTAGAAAATTTAAGGCCCCGTTTGATAACCATTTGGTTTTTTGTTTTTGGTTTTTCAAATTAAAGCTTATTCTCTCTCAAATTTCCTACAATGTGCTCCATCATTTCTATCATTTATCCATCTTTCTTTAAGAAAGTAGGAGAATACTA
>JBBMEF010052603.1:0-12585 GCA_037832685.1 Sicyos baderoa
ATTCCATTAACTATTAGCAAATTCAATCAAATATATATCTATTTTCCTACTTTAACTCTCAATATTGAGAGTTATCAGTTTTTTATAATCATTTGATTTTTTGTTTTTGTTTTTTGAAATTTAAACATATTTTTATTCAAATTCTTCCTAATGTGTTCCACCATTCTTAACATATATCCATATTTTTTTAAGAAAGTAAGAGAACACTAACAAACTTTCAAAAACAAAAAAAAAGTAGCTTCCAAAAATTTGTTTTTGTTTTTAAAAGTTGGTTAGTATTTTCCTATTTTCTTATGAAAAGATGGATATATGATAGGGATGGTGGAAAACATTGTAGGAAATTTGAGTGAGAAACGAGAATAGGCTTAAATTTCAAAACCCAAAAATAAAAAATAAAATGGTTATCAAACGAGGCTAAGTTATATAAAATGCCCGTATAACTTTGTGTTTGCTGACATTATTTAAATTTCTCTACTTTAAAATTTATTTTAAATTTAGTACTCACTATCTAAACTTTTAAATTTTTATTTTAATGTACACATTTAAAAAATATTTGAAAATAGTCTTTATTTAATCAAAATTTAATATAATCGAATTTCATTCAATCATTTTAATAAAAATAAAAATAAAAAGTGAATATATTTAAGAGTTTAAAGAAAAATACGACATTCTTCTTTTTTTTTCTTTAATGAGACAAATTTCAAGTTAATTAATTTTTGGATGTATTATAAATTTGATCATATGGTTTGATAAAAATTATAATTTAATTCATATATTTTCAAAATTTATAATTAAGTTCATATAATTTGAACTTAGAATTTGATTATATTATAAACTATATACATACATTATAATCATACATATTTTTTATATAGTTACTACTTTTGGCAAATGAACATTTATTTTGAAAGGTTAAAAATGGTAAATTATTTAATTTTTAATTTTTACTAAATCATCCGTAAATACTCACCTTTCTCATAATTTTGGCTAATTTTCCAGAATTTTAATCTCCCATTTCCTTTTTCGCCGACACACTCTTCATTACTCTTCAATAAGCTTCGAATCTTTCTCTCTCTTTAGCTGTCACTCTCTTTTATGGCGACGCTTCTTCCCACTCTCCACCGATCTCTCCTTCAACGACTATTACAGCTTTTTCCCCTTTCGCCATTTTCACTTTTCTCCTTCTTCTTTGCTTCCGATCCCTTTCTCTTGCCCCTGCATGTTCTAAGCCCTTAATCGACAACTGGGTCACAGAGCATCGCCGAATGTGTTTGCAGCTCCAATGGCTTCGAGGGATTTTCTGTTCCTGTGTTTCTTCTTGATCTCTGCTTCTCTTCCGCTTGTTCCTGCTCTTACTGATGCTTCCGATGGTGGGTAGAAATGGGTTGGTTTTGTTTTCACCTTTCCATTTCCCCTAGTTTTTCTTTGATCGGATTGCTTTTCCCCCATTTCTGCTCTGTTTTTTGATCTGGGATTGGTGGATTTGGGATTGTGGTTTGGAATGGGAGATGGGGAAATTGGGGATTTGGGTTGTTTGTTTGGAATGTGGTTGGTGTGTGTTTTGTTGGGATTTTGATTTGTTTGTTGTTTGTGTATTGATTGGGAGAAAAAACCCATTTGAGTGAATGAAACTGGAAACCACCCTTTTGTTTTAATTCATTTAGCTTAGATAATGAGATTTATGCTGTTCTTGTTTGGGTTCTGATCTTTAGAAGGTGGAAACTCTTTCTGTTTGGCAAATGGTTGTTATTCATTTGAGTGTTGTTTTGTACTGTTGTAGTTCAAGCTTTGCAAGTTATATATACCTCATTGAACAGTCCTCCTCAGCTGACTGGTTGGATTGGTAGTGGCGGCGGCGGCGATCCGTGTGCCGGGTCATGGAAAGGGGTGACTTGTGATGGCTCTGCAGTTGTTTCCATGTGAGTGATATTGATGAGTCTTTGTTGATATTGTATTGCTTGATTGCTTTAATTCAACTGATTTACTGCTTAATGCAATAGTGTGATATCTGGGTTGGGGCTGAATGGCACTATGGGTTATGCACTCTCAAGTCTTTTGTCGTTGAAAAATCTGTGAGTAAATTACTATGCCATTTCTTTTATCATTCATGCCTTTTGTGGGTTCCTACATTGTACAATTCTTTTGTGCATTTGATGATTTGTTGACTTGATCATCTATGTTTTTCAGTGATGTGAGTGACAATAATCTTCATGACACGATTCCTTACCAGTTACCACCGAACCTCAGGAGCCTGTATGTTTGATCGTATTTTGACTTGTTTGTTTGTTCTTGTTTGGTTGCTTACTTCACTTCTAAATTCTAGACAATCATCTGTGCAGAAATTTGGCAAAAAACAACTTAACTGGTAATCTTCCTTATTCATTTTCCACCATGGCTTCTCTCAATTATCTGTGAGTGATTTGCAGTTCTATATATCTGTCAACATTTTCTCATGCATTTAAATTAGAATTGGATTCCCTGACTATGCTTCTCTCTCACAACCCCGGTTTAGGAATATGAGTCATAATTTGCTTGCTCAGGCGATAGGAGACGTTTTCAACAATCTTACTACCCTGGGGACCTTGTAAGATTCTTCTTTTGAATCCTCCTTTTCATTATTCTCTTTATGTATAATTTGTTTGCTATCTTCTTTATTAATGAATTTTAAAAATGTCAATCATTTTAATTCATATCAATCATTTTTCATGTTTGGATCTTCGTCTTCAATATCTTCATCTTCAATATGCATTTCTTTTGAATTCTGGATAATCAAATAACAAGAGTGTCCCATTGAGCATTTCAAGCTGAAACCATAACAGTCCTCCATGGTTCGGACATAGTGGGTACTTTAGGCTCTTGATGTCTCACCAGGTCACCAGGTCATCGATAGTACCTCTCTGGGTTTTGGTAGAGTGGACAAAAGTT
Organism: Sicyos baderoa; assembly: GCA_037832685.1. NCBI lineage: Eukaryota > Viridiplantae > Streptophyta > Magnoliopsida > Cucurbitales > Cucurbitaceae > Sicyos > Sicyos baderoa. The sequence goes on from JBBMEF010052603.1 coordinate 2,926, forward strand.
AGAATCTCACTTTTTTTTAGAAAAACTATATATTTAAATTCTCAACACCTTTTATCAGGTCACTGAAAATTTCAAGGCTAAAATAGTTGGTTTGATTTATGTATACGAACTAAAGAATATTTATTTCTGGCAGAGTGAAAAGCTAGCTGTTTTTTAAGTTTTGACAATTTCACTAACAGCCATTCATGTATATCCTCAGAGTTAGTGTTCATTCTCATGAGAGAAACAATGAATGAATATTATTCTCAATCGATTAATGTATCAAAACCTCTGTTTATTCTTTCAGGGACCTTTCTTTCAACAGCTTTACTGGGGATCTTCCTAATTCTTTGAGCACATTATCCAATGTTTCTTCCCTGTAAATTTTTGAAAGCCCCTGCATTATTTTCTAAAAAACTATTGAAAAACGGAAACTGACAATTTAATTCTATTGGTTCTGCACCGTGTAGCTTTTTGCAGAACAACCAATTGACTGGTTCTCTCAATAATCTTATCAGTTTGCCTCTGACCACTCTGTAAGTTCTTTTGTAATGTGGCTGTAGGTCCTGTTGGCTGTTATCTGTTTTCATTTTTCTTATTTCTTTTTCTCTTTGCATTACAGAAATGTAGCAAATAATAATTTCAGTGGATGGATACCTCAAGAACTGAAATCAGTTGAAAATTTCATGTCAGTGTTTTCACACTATTCTGTTTGCAAATTTATCTTGATGTATTAAACTGCACAATATCCTTAAATTATCTTCTACATTAACAGATACAATGGAAATTCATTTGACAATAGTCCTGCACCTCCTCCACCGCCTTTTACTCCACCTCCTCCTGGTAGATCTCATAGCAGCCCCAAACATCCTGGCTCTGGCGGTGGCACTCACACTGCCTCAAGTTCTGATAGCAGCTCATCCCACTCAAACAAAGGCTTACCCATTTTAGCTATAGTGGGGATAATTTTGGGTGCTATAATTTTTGTCCTCATCGTGTTAGTTGCTTTTGCCGTGTGTATCCAGAAGAGAAAACGTAAGCACATTGGTCTAAGAGCTTCCAGTGGAAGGCTGTCTGTTGGCACTAGTGGTAGGTTCTATGCCATTTTTTGTAGGAGAAATAACATTACTTTAGATTCAGTTGGATTATGACGATCATGTTGTTCATTTTTCATTAGCTGAATACCTCACTCCTTAACACTTTTTCAGGGAATATTGAGGCGCCAGAGCATCGGGTAAGAAGCGTTGCTGCTGTTGCCGATATTAGGCCACTTCCTGCAGAGAAAATGAATCCTGAGAGATTACAAGCGAAAAATGGATCAGTGAAACGAATAAAGTCCCCTATTACTGCTACTTCTTACACTGTTGCTTCTCTTCAAAGTGCAACGAATAGCTTTAGCCAAGAATGCATAGTTGGTGAAGGTTCTCTTGGCCGGGTTTACAAAGCAGACTTTCCGAACGGGAAGGTAGCTTCATCAAATCTTCAATCGTAAATACACCAAAAAAAAGTTCCAAATAGTGAACTTATACACCTAAAATTAGTTTCTGCTTTCATCTCATCCTCCCAAGAGAAAACTCTGAACTTATGTATGTTTTCGTTTGGAAGCACTATGCTAGTTTATCTATTCATTAGTCTCTGTTGCATTGTAATTATGTTCAATTGGGCTGAAGTAGTGATTCTTACGATAGTTGCTCCCTGTAGTTAGCAACATGAAGCAAAAACATCATTTGGGTTGGATAGTTAAATGATCAGTATAGCTACGAAGTTCTAGTATAGGCATGTTTCAGAAGTTAGTTTGGTCATCGAGTATTGCCGTTTATTATATACGTTCATGTATAAAGTGAATCAGTAATAACATCCAGTCAAAGGTTCTCTGATGGAAACCTTTCCTTTTATTGGTAATAACTTCATTAAGATTTGAGTTAACCCCTCATTCGTTTGTTGCAACGTAGATAATGGCGATTAAGAAAATCGACAATGCAGCATTGTCACTACAGGAAGAAGACAATTTTCTTGAAGCAGTCTCAAACATGTCAAGATTGAGGCACAGTAACATTGTCACACTAAATGGTTATTGCGCGGAGCATGGTCAGCGTCTTCTAGTTCACGAGTTCATTGGAAATGGAAGTTTACACGACATCCTCCATTTTGCTGAAGATAGTAGTAAAACACTGACTTGGAATGCACGTGTCCGGGTAGCACTTGGAACCGCCAGAGCTTTAGAGTACGTTTAAGTTTGTTACAACTTCACCAGCCTCTCCTGGAGTGTGCTGAGAGCAAACAGTTATTCCAATTTTCTTCTGATTTGGAACTTTTGTATTGTAGATACTTGCACGAGGTATGCTTGCCTTCCGTTGTACATAGAAACTTGAAGACTGCAAACATATTACTCGATGAAGAGCTCAATCCCCATTTGTCGGATTGCGGGTTGGCTGCTTTAACACCCAACACAGAGCGGCAGGTTAACGCTCGAGCTCCTAAACACGCTTTCATGTCCTTCTTAGCACCTTTTCCGTGTTTGCTGCTAAATTTCTAACCAGATGTATTATACATAAATGATTCTTGCAGGTCTCTACTCAGATGGTAGGTTCTTTTGGCTATAGTGCTCCTGAATTTGCCTTGTCAGGAATATACACGGTCAAAAGTGACGTGTACAGCTTTGGGGTGGTGATGTTGGAGCTCTTGACTGGCCGAAAGCCGCTTGACAGGTAACCTATTCTCCTCTGCACTAAGTTACATTCATCTGATTAAACATATCCATATCTTGCTAATATCTATGTAATTTCTTCCCATTCCATTTTGTTCAGTTCCCGGGCGAGATCAGAGCAGTCACTTGTGAGATGGGCTACTCCCCAACTTCATGATATTGACGCCTTAGCGAAAATGGTAGATTCTACTTTGAATGGAATGTACCCTGCAAAATCTCTATCGCGCTTTGCCGACATAATCGCTCTATGTGTTCAGGTAAACTTATTTAGTAACTGTGGAACCTAACTGTAAGAAAGGATGTGGGATTCAACATCTTATTAAAATGAAACCAACTGTTGTGGGATTCTTAACATCTTATAAAAATAAAAACAAACTAGTAAGAAATGCATATGTTCCTTCAATTTTGTGAGATGATCTGTACTCTCTTTAGTTATTCACAAAAGTGTTGATTCATAATATTTGAGCCTTTTGCAGCCTGAACCCGAATTTCGACCTCCAATGTCTGAAGTAGTACAAGCATTAGTACGTTTAGTGCAAAGAGCCAGTGTAGTAAAAAGGCATTCAAGCGACGAGTCAGGCCTCGCTTACAAAACGCCCGACCACGATGCAGTCGAGCTGCCATTTTGAGTTTGCCAGGGGAATTCAACTATGGAGGAGAGAGTTCACAATTTTGTTTACAAACACTCAGAAGGCAAGACAGAGGCCTCAGGGATGAGACATAGCTCTGAATCAGGTGAAAAAACAATGCCAACTTTGCAAGCTATTGTAATTAAAATATTTATTATTGTTGCAAGTTTTTATTACTTATGGCCATATTAGAGTGTATAGCAGGGAAATGGTTTCCATATAAAGCTTTTTGTCTTTCCTTCAATAATTTTATGTAATGAAATGGAGACCATTTTGGAGGGGTAATAAAAATTTATTTGTTTTGAGTTATTGAATCTATAATTATTATGACAAAAAATTTGTTCCAATTTTCACTTTTACATGATGATAGAAAAAAATAAAAAAAAATCGAAGTTGATTTATTTTTGAATGAAGACGAAAAGTGTGGGCTTTTGGGAGCTGTGGTTTGTTTTTAGGGGTCAACCATGGTAAGTCTAATATGTTTAATTTCTAGGAGACACTGAAGGGAGGAATAATTGCATGCTGCCCAGGCAGCATGCATTCCCTATTATAGTTAAATCTTGACCTTTTATTCTTTTTGTTATTTTTTTTAAATAGTTATTTCTCAAAATTACAAACATAATAAATGGCTAAGATTTAGCTAATTAAGTGGTTGCATGGTGTACGCATGCAATTATTTCTCCAACAAAAATATCAAAAGTAGTTAATGCAAGGAAGATTAGGTAAAACAAAAGATTAGCTATACCTACTTTTAATAAATCTAGAGTTACAATTGCTAGAAAATAGAAAGAATGGAAAATAACAAAATGTGAGACAAAAAACAGGTAAGTTCACTAGTGATTTAGTTACATCTACAAGTGAGGAGAGAGACTATCTTATTAAAGATAAAGATATACAATGTTGACAAATTAGATATGTGTACTCTCATAAAACATTAATACAATATATGACTCAAAACGCATAAAAACGTAATAGGAGAAATTCAAAATTCAATTACACATTTCAATTAGGTTTTATATTTTCACTTGATGATTGGGGAGCAAGACTCCATCTGAATAGTCATAGTTTAACATAGTTTTATCAATTATGAATGTACAACAAGAATATAGTTTAACTGATATAAAATGTGTACAAATGGGTAAGTGGCGCAATGGTTTCATTGTTTAGCTGTAAACTAGTTCAATACCAGCATCACAGATTCAATCCATAAAATTTGTGTCAATAAGTAAGAGGTCATGAGTTTGAATACATTCACCATTCAAACAATGTGTTTCGTGACTCTAGTCGTGATGCGCAGAAGCTAACACACACATTCACACACATATATCAAAAAAAAAAAAAAAATCATCATAACTTTAAAAAAATAAAATAAAATATATACCCCCATCAAACTTTTTTTTGTTTTTTTTTTCCTTTAAATATTCTTTCATCATTATTTATTATATTGGAAAACTAATTAAACTTGCCCTATAATTGTGGAACTAAAATATTTTTACCCATTTAACTAAATCCAATTTGAATTTAGGAACATTTATGAATAACACGAGATGTGTTGTGCTAAGTAGTTGATATATTGATAACAAAATCAATAGGTCAACCACATTCATGAATTAGAAGGTTGAACTATAAAAAAAAAATTAAAAATAATAAAAATAATAGTTGATATATATTACAAGTTGAAGGAGGGCCATCTACATCCAAAATACATAACAAATATAATTAATCTCAGTTTTGTTATTATTCATTAATATATATTTTTCAATGTTACATTTTAGGAGGCATTTATTTAACATATTTAAAAATGATTTAAATTGAGAATTTATTAATTTCTCTTTAAAAAAATTACATTCAAATTAGTTTTTTATAACTATTCAAAATAATATTTCATATTTATAACTAAAAATGAATCCTTTTTAACTATCAATTTCTAATAATTTATTTATAACTACTCAAAATAATATTTTATTTCTAATCAATTATTTTCTAATTATTTTTTTAATTGTAAAAAATAACTAGAGATTTTGTATATATAATAAAAATTGGCTAAAAAATTACATCTATTGCACAAAGCTGAAAATAATTACACATATATCAAAATTCTGAGTGTTTGAACTCAATCGAACACAATCAATAATTAGTGATTGAACTCAATCAGTTGAGTTGAGTTCAATCACTAGTTATTGATTGAGCTCGATTGATTCAATCGCTCAGAATTTTGGTATAAACAAATTTTTGATAAAAATGTGCTATAATTTTAATAGAGTGCCATAAAATTGGTATACATAACAAATTTCCAAATATCTATTCATTTTAAATTTAGATCTAAACGAGCCTTTAACTATATTTTCTTTACAAAATAAAAATAAAAATACACCTAATTTTTCTTTTTATAATTAATTCTCAATTTTTAACTAATCAAAATAACTCAACCAATTAACTCGTCTCAAACCCTTGTCCAAACACCTCCTTAGTGTGTGAGCTAAGAACACATGTGGGTGCAATCAGCAAATTGTTTTAGTTGTTATAAAAGCTCAACAATCTTCCTCCCGTTTGGTTTTCTCGGATCCACCTTGGATCCGTCATCATCTTCAAGAAATAGCCTCGAATTCGATCCATGAACTTCCAATCGCCGTAATGGATTCCAATTTCAACCTAACCAGCGTTTCCGACGAGCCAGTCACCGGAGAAGAAGACTCCGATTCGCCGGAAACCAGAATCACCCTCACTCACGCGCGGTCCGGCTCGACAACACCGAGGAACCGCCAAGCCTCACCGAGCCATTCTCCCCAGCTCGGACCGAGTCGATTCGGGAGCTTCGACCAATCCTCAGGTGACATTCATCACTCGTCTTCGTTTTCAGGGTTCAAGTTGAAGGCCGATAAGCGGGTGAAGAAGAAGGCCGGGGCAGTTTGGTACCATAGAAAGCGAGTCAAATGGCTTTTGTTTTTTGTTGCGTTGGTTGGCTTGTTTTTCTTGGTGAATTGGATTATGATTTCGAGGTTACAAGAACAAGATGAGGGAATTCAAGAACGTGATTATAAATCTGGAGTTTCTGGGAATGTGACTTTCCCGAGGATTTCAGTTCAGGCATGTATTGTGAATTATGAATTGCTAATTTCTTTTAAAGGAATTCGTCAATTACATTTCACATTTGCAGTCCACTTAGGGATTTTCTCCAATTTTTTTTTTTTTTTTTTTTTTTGATATCAATGACTGTCCGGGCCAGCTTTCGCGCACCTCGACTAATGTCATGGGACATACCGCCTGACCCTACATTTGGATGACAAGGAAACCCGTAGAAAATTAATTTCTAGGTAGGTGGCCACTACATTTGAATTGAATTTTTCACCTTATGTATCCCAAAATCCTCATTGACCAATTAAGCCACCCCATGATGCTTCGGTTTTCTCCAATTCTGTTTATAAGTTTTTCATGATTTGTTATGCTATCAGGGAAAACGGAAGGCTAGCAAAAGGAAATGGCCAAAGGGTAATTATGGCAGGTTGTTGGCTTTGGCTGCCCATGCCTTGGCTGAGGTAAATTTGATTTTAACATAAATTCTCCTTCTATCTACTGTCATTTCTGTGTGACTTTTTGTTGAATTATATTAAATCGCCATAACGAAAAAACTTAAACGGATAGTTTGGGTAAGTTTAATTATATCAACTATCACTCCCCTCATTTGTGGACTTGAAAATTTGGGACATTAAATTAATGAGTTGAGGTAAATTTAATCATATCAACTAACACTCCTCATTTGTGGCTTGAAAATTTGAGAAATATCCAACAAGTAGAAATTAATATTAATTGGGAAGGAAGTGACTTTAAAATGATTTTCTGATCTAATACCATGTTGAATCATGTTAAATCACTAAGGTTCCGTTTGATAACCATTTGGTTTTTTTTGTTTTTCAAATTTAAGCTTAATTTTATTCAAATTTCCTACCATGTATTCCACATCTCCTACAATAAATCTATCTTTCCTTAAAGAAAATAGGTGGATGCTAACCAACTTTCGAAAACAAAAACAAACTTTTGGAAGCTATTTTTTTTTCTTTTTCAAATTTTGGTTTAGTCTCCACAAATATAAGTAAGATGTAGGTATCTAAGTAACAAAAAACATATGATAAGGTAGCTGTTGTAGGCTTAAATTTTAAAAACCAAAAATAAAAAACCAAATGGTTATCAAACAGGGCCTAATCAATCCAAAACTTAAGTTGGTGGGTTAAGTAAATTTCATTATATCAACTTTAACACTTTTGTCTGCATTCGTCGATGGATTTGTTATTGTCAGGGTGAAAATAAACCTGAGCCAAAGGACTTATGGCAAGAGCCAGTGGTTGCGTCGTCTGCTTGGAAGCCATGTGCTGATCAACATAATTTGGGGTCGAGCGGTGAGTCTTTTTCTCAGTTTATGTGCAGTTTTAATGCGTTCCCTGTATTTGAATTTTAATGGAATTAAATCTTATTCTAATTTTAGCTATAAAACTGTTGACATTGACATGGTAATAGAGAGAAATATTGGGTACATTATGGTTACTGCAAACGGTGGAATGAATCAACAGCGAGTAGCTGTGAGTGACACCCTTTCTTCAACCTGAATAACTATTTTCTTTATCCCATTTATGATATTGCTCTGATACTTATGAGTGTTCTTAGTTTTAGTAGTTGCATTCTGATTATTGTTCCTTTTCCTGGGTTAACTAGGTTTGCAACGCTGTTGTCCTGGCACGGTTACTTAATTCGACTTTGGTTATCCCCAGATTTTTGTATAGTAGCGTTTGGAAAGATGTGAGGTGATTGTTCTTTCCTCTTCCTTTTTCCTGTTTTACCACTTTTATGTAAAATTGTATTGTGTAATTCTTGGTTTCTATGTTGTTAGGTTCTTGCCCACTAATAAAAGTTCATGCTCTTTTGCTTGATTTAAGGCTTAATTTCCTCTTGGTGGCTGATTGATTGTTAATAAGGGTCTTGCAGTAGCTCTTTCAGCTCAGGCATGTATAATTCTGAATTGAAATTAACAATCTATGCCTCATAGTGATTTATAAGGCAGCCAGCCTGCCGCGGCCATTTTTTTTAACAAATAAGCTCACAGTAGCCATATTAAGTTTGAAATTAGGATGAAGTAAGAAAGAACTTTTTGTTTCCATTAACTACAAAACTATGACAGTTAACGTCTAACATTCCCTTTTCTTATGATGTTATAGACTCGGTGATTATACGAACCAACTTAATATAAAATTTTATGATGTTCTCTTTAATGACACTGCTTTGTCCTCATTGTATTATTATACTATGCATTAGTCAGTTAATAAACATCATTTTCTGTTATATATTTCTATGCATGGAAAACTGATGGTACAAAATTCTGTAATATCGTAGCCAATTCGGCGATATCTACCAGGAGGAACATTTTATTAACTACATGACTCCTGACATCCATATAGTGAAAGAACTTCCAGATAATTTAAGGTCCTTAGATTTAGAGGCGATTGGAAGTGTGGTAAGTTCTTAGTTGATCCATTTCCTACATTCCATTTTTTTTTTCTTTTTGTGTTTTCAGCTGTCTGATAATATTAATGGGTCTGCAGGTAACGGATGCTGACATTATAAAAGAGGCCAAGCCTAGTTTTTACTTGAAAAACATTCTTCCTATTATAATTAAGAACAAGGTTGTGCATTTCCTGGGTTTCGGCAATCGGTTGGCATTTGATCCGTTATCATTCGAGTTACAGGTAGTTTGACCTGGACATCCCTTGTTATTTACATGCTTCTTGTGTTTTACAAGAACCATATACTCTGTACTTCATGGTTCCTGATTGGGATATTCCATTTAGAGACTTCGTTGCAGATGCAATTTTCATGCTCTGAGTTTTGTTCCTAAAATTCAAGAAACTGGTGCTTTGCTTCTTCAAAGGCTGCGTCAACAAGAAGGCAAACCCGGGCCATTGGACAAACATCTTGTTGGTCCATTTGCGAAACCAACAATGAAAGAAAACAAAGCTCGCTCTGCGAAAGCTTCCAGATACCTATCTCTGCATTTGAGGTTCGAGATTGATATGGTAGCTCATTCTCTCTGTGAATTTGGTGGAGGCGAAGAAGAAAGAAAAGAGTTGGAGGCATATCGTGCAATCCATTTCCCAGCGTTGTCTCTTCTCCAAAACACCACAAAGTATGTATTGTGATTTGCTTCAGTCATCTTTTTGATCTGTTTCTGTCAAGACTCAAGAGGATGAAAACCATTGCAATCATTACTGCCTATTGTTTATGTTAATTTACCCTAAAATTACTGTGATTTATTTCCTAATGTAATTAATTTATTCTTCTTTCCATATGTACATTTTA
>JBBMEF010052614.1:0-12583 GCA_037832685.1 Sicyos baderoa
ATTATGCTCCTAGTATGAATGTTATGCTATAAAAATATGCTTAAAAACACCTTATTTCAGGGCTAAAAACCTCTCTTCTAGATCGGTATCAGAAACATATAGGCTTTCAAAATTTGTCCACAATTTATGAGCAGTGTCTTGATCTATAACTTCTCTAAGGACATTATCTCCAAGATTTAGAACTAGTGTACCATGAGCTATTAGCTCCATTGATTCATTTTCTTCATCAGTGAGAGTTGCAGGCAGTTCTTTAGGATCAAGAAGAGCACAATGAGCCTTCTGTTGGCCAAGGATTGCTTTAATTTTCAGCTTCCAAAGACCAAAGTCCCCTGCACCATCAAACTTTTCTATTGTGTACCTTGTTGCTGCCATCAATCTGTTTTCGTTGGTTTCTTGCTGATAGGAAAGAAGATATTTTTATCAATTTGATTCAATCTTGTTGATCTTTATTGCTTTGATACCAATTATTGAGATTAGAAACGTGTGTGAGTGAAGAAGATTGAAACACGTGTATGGTCGAGAAGCAAACACTATGCACACAAGCAATTTAAACCTAGATCTTTAACGAATTCGATTTCCCTTTACAACTTTCTTCAAGCAAATCTGAAGGCGACGAAGAACAGAGATGGAGCGATTCTGCAGAGAAGGCGGACCTTATGAAGACGTCAATGGAGATGATTGGAGTTCCGGCAAAAACACACAAGGAACAATACACACAGAAGAGAATACACAAAGAAATTTTAAGTGGTTCAACCTAGGTTAGGTTTAATCCACTGGAGCTTTCGTGATGCCTCTTTTATTCAAGAATGAAGATGAAAATCAAGCTATTACAAATCACTAAACAGATAAGTTCTCTAACTCTACTATTTATACACTTGTACAATTATTAAGAAATAATCTGTTGAGTTGAATTAGTAAAAAAAATAAAAGAGCCGTTGAAGGAAGTTGGATGCTAACAACTTTAACTGCTCCTACAATATTTAAGGAGGATTTAGATTGAAGATTTACTAATTTCTTATTGAAAATCTAAATCTAAATGAGTTTTTACTAACTTCTTCTCATTTTTACTTTTAAAAATAACTTCTCATTTTTAATCATTCGTTTTTAATCATTCTTTTATAACTACTAAATCATTTATACGCATTCAAAATAACTCATTTTTAACTATTTATTTTTAATCATTCTTTTTTAATCATTCTTTTTTTTAACTAATCAAAATAGTTACTGATTTTAAATCTACATTAAAACAAAGTTTTGATTCTAACTTCTCTACAAAAAAAATTACACCCAAACAAATTTTTGGCTACAATCCTTAGTTTTTAACTATTTAATATAACTCCTCAATCTAATGGCTAATTAAAACCTCATTCAAACACCTCCCTAATAATTATTTGGTTTTTGTGTGCAAATGTATGTGCCTATTTTGAATTATTGAAATACGTCTATTTGTATTGCTTTCCTGAGATATATATATATGTGCATTATTAGGATTCTCACAGGTAAATAATACGTGAAATGAATCATCTAACTATAAATTAGTTTTATATCAATTTTCTAGAATCAAACATATTAATAGTTGTGATCAAACATGCGTGTGGCAAAAAATATTACGGTAGAGAAAGAGTAAATAAAGGTGAGGACAGCTGAGCATGATTTTAGAAGGATCTCTCCAATAAATTTGTACCATTTATTTATATTTTTCATATTTGTTGGGTGATGAAACCTCTAATTCGCACACAAGCACATTATCTATCACCGGCAATATTCTCTTCACATGATATTGATCTATTCACTTATGGGAGTGCAATTGACACCATATAGTATTTAACAAATACCCGAAACTCATCGTGTTTTATCTCACAGACATCAAGTATATGAGGTGATCTCCCTCTCACGGTCCCATCTTATTTTGATGTTGATTGGGCATCCAATATTGATGATTTTTCGGTCTTTGAAAAAGAAAATTGTTGTTGCTTATCCAAGCACATAATCGGAATATAGAGCTCTTACTCATGTAGCTACTAAAATTATATGGTTGTGCCAACTACTAGCATTGGAGTAGTTGTCATTCCTATTAAGCACCAAAGTTTTTGCCACGAATCCCATATTCCATGTTTGACAAAGCACATTAAAATATGTGTACATTTTATTTGAGATCAAGTTCTTCAAGGTCATCTAGACCCTTAAACCGTAGGTATTTGTTAGGTTTCTTTTATTGACCAAATAGTGGATATGCTAACTAAAATTTTAACATGATTTCAATTCGAGCTTATGTGTTTCAAACTCACTTGAGGAGGAATATTGATAATCGTGGTAAAACATATGTGGTAAAGATATTGCCGGGAGGAAAAGGTTGTTAAAGGAAGCACAACAAATTTGTACCATTTATTTGTAATTTTCATTTATTTCTATTCAATAATCAATTGTTCTCCTTTCTCTTTGTTAATTTTTTGAAATTATCTACACAATTAATTGTTTGGTGATTATGGTTGAAAATGCACTTAAACTAATCTAAAATCTAAAAAATACTAAAAAAAAAAAAAAAAAAAATGGTGAAAAATTTCTTTATAAAAAAAGTAATTGTCTTTGATGGCGCCATTTACATCGATCTTTATTCTCCTTCTCTCCTCGTGTTTTCTTCTTTTCTTTTTTTAATTGAAAATTTGAAGTTAATAAACATTGAATTTTACAACTAAATGGACAGGTAGGTTTTTACCTTGAAACTTCTAACGGAACATAATTAGGAATTCTTGAAACCTTTACCAACAAAGGTAACGTAACTCCTTCGAAGACTAAAAATTGAATCTCAAAATTACAATCCAAGGAATCTTAGCTATAAAATAGTTGGTATCCATCATTTGCATAGTTAGTTTATTAAGGACCCGTTTGGTAACGTTCCTGTTTTCTGTTTTTCGTTTCTATTTTTATTTTTTTAGAAACAGACTTGTTTGGTAACTGTTCGCGTTTCTTGTTTCTGAAAAAAAAAAAAAAAACGTTTTTAATAATGAGCTTGATAAGGAGTTTCTCTTGTTTCGTTTCTCTTTTTTTTCTTGTGTGTTTCTTTTGTGACGTGTTTCTTTATATTTAAAAACGCACATTTGAAAAAACATTATCAACATTTGGCTCAATTGGCAATTGTATCCATGAGTTTTACTTTTGCTCTCACAGGTCGATCCTCATGCAAGTCCATTTTTTCATTTTAATTTCAATTTTTTTATAATTAACTTTTATTTTCTTTTTCCTTTAGTTTTTATATTTTTTTAAATCAACTTTTTATTTTCTTTCTAATTTTTCTTTTCCTTCGATTTTTATTTTTTAAAATCAACTCTTTTCATTTTAATTCGGTCCAATATATATTCATATATTATTTTAATTCTTTTGTTATATATCAACTATTTATTATTTTAATTTATGAATATATAAAAATAGTTACATATATCTAAAGTTTAAGAAAAATCGATATATATATATATCAATCAAACACATTAAATTTGATAATTGCAAAAATCTTAGCCTTCATTTTAATGAAATCTTGATTATTTTTTTTTTTTTGAAAATTAATGAAATCTTAAATTTATATACTTAAATTAAATATTTCATATTTTCTTATATATGAATTATTTTTAAAAATTAACTATATTAAAATATGAATAATAAAATTTGCTATCTACTTGAAATTTCTTGTTTTATATTTGTAAACTATCTTAATTAATATACAAATAGTATTTATACATAACCATTTTTTATTTTATTTCTTAATTTTAGTATAGATATATAGATTTTTTAAATGTTTAACATGAGTATTTATATCTTATTTGAATTTATTTATTTATTTATAATTGATTTTAAACTTTTGTAATATGGGTATTTATTACAAAATTGTTGTTGTCGAGATTCATTTGATTTTTTTTTTTTTTTTAGATTCTTATAATTTGATTTAAAAACTCTGTAATATACGTATTTATTACAAAGGGCACAACTGCTCTCATATTAACCGTAGAGTTGAAATTAATTAACCTCAAACAAGATAAATACTGCTTTATTTTTACATTAAGATTCATTTATTTTCTTTCTTCTAAAAACTTATTTATGCTATAAAATGCAAACTTTTGATAATGATTTATATATATATATATATATATATATATAATTTTTAAAGTCATGCTACATTTTTAATAGATTAAAAAAAATTATAAACAAAAAAAGAAAAGAACTAGGAAACAAGAAATGGTTACTAAACAAGTTTGTTTATGTTTTTTGTTTTTTTTAAGAAACAAGAAACAGAAACAATTATCAAACACATTCGGTTTCTTATTTAAAAAAGTCAATAAACAAGAAACAAGAGCGTTACCAAACGATGCCAAATTTGTTTTAAAAAAAAAAAAGATATGTTTGGTAGCTTGAAAACACAACCATGCATATATATATATATATATATATATATAGTTGCCGAGGAACATCACTCTAGAAAATAATTCTCAGGAATAAATATATAAATAGTTGCATAGGAACATGATTCAAGAAAATAGGGACATGTTTGATCCATGGAAAAGAATTGGGAAGAGAAGAAAAAATCAATTTTTACATGTTTGACCTATGGACTTATATGTTCTCAATAACTTCAACACTTCATTTTATATCACATCAAACACAAATTTATAATTATCACTTTTCTTTCATTTCCTTCTCACCAAATATAAATTTACTTTCATTTATCTTTCCTTCCTATTCCATCTCATCCCAATCCAATCTAACCTATTCCTTTAAAGCCAATGCCCTTAATTTCTCATAGATAAATAAGAAAATCTTATTTATTGTAAATGCATTGTACCACAAATTATAATTATTTATTTTTAAATATTTATATAAACAAAAATTTTATGATCAGAGTCGGGGACTAGAAAGCTTAGGCCGTGGCCCCCAAAATTTTGGAATTTAATACGTAATATAGTTTGGATATTTTTTAATTATATGAAACTAATATAATCAGTATATAATACAACATATTTTCAAATTATACTTGATTGCGTAGTGGAGTTGGCCCCCAAAATTCATAACTTTCATAAATTTTATATTTTCTTTCTTTATTCTTTTCATTTTGTCTTTCCATTTCATCATTCTTTTTCTTTTTTTGTAAATACATTCTTAATACATTTTTTGTTTTATATTTTTTTAATATATTTTCATTGTTTTTCTCAGTCTTTATTTTATATTGAACATTTCTTTATTTATTATTTTTCTTTATTTTTTATTTTTCGAAAATTATTAAAGAATGTATAAAAAATTATTTTTAGAAATAGTTTACTGTTATATTTTTTTTGTATGAATATTTTTCTATTGGTTTTATTTATATTTTTACATGTTTAAGCTATTATAAATAACAAAATATATTTTCTTTAAAAGATTATGTCTATAAAATATTTTAAAATAAATGTGTTATAGATAACAAATAAATAAATATATAGAGAAAGAGAGATAAATAGAGGGAGTCAGGGACAAAGAAAAAGTGAAACAAAAGGAATATGTCATGTGTTCATAAGTTAATAACCACGGGATAGAACCCTAAGCCCCTACACCACTTTAACTTTAGATCAATCATCTCTATGGGGTGTTTGGAACAAGAGGAACGAAAATGATTAAATGAGGGATAGTAATGAGAAAGAAAATAGAGAGGTGAATGATTATGGGGAGAATAATTGTTTCTGTTTGGGGTGAAGGTAATGAATAATGATTATGGAGGAATTATTATTTGTATTTAAAATAAAAGTATTGATTATGAGAAAAATAAAATAATGAATATGATGTGAGAGAAAAATAGTGATGTGATATATGAAAAGTTGTTGAAGAGAGAATAAAAAATAGTTATGTGAAGAATGAAAAAAGTGATAATTGAAAAACGTGATTATGGGGAAATGATTACCGGTAACCCAAACACGAGTAACCATCCCCCATCTTATTCTCCTTCTCATTCTTGGTGGTCAAAACACCCCTATTGCTTTCATTCAAATTTTGGCACAAAAAAATAATAAATAATAATCACAAAAAGGACCAAAAAAATCCCAATTAATTAAATCCTCTCCCGAAAAATAACAAGGAACAATAAACCAAAGGCCAACACATATTTAGCAAATAATCACAACTCACATTTAGCATAACACCAAGTAAGAAAAAATTCCAATTAATTAACCCTCTTAACAAAAACCATCATACATTTGTGTTATATGAGTTTTTAGTTTGACAATAACCACATCACCATAATAATGTCTATTTTGATGGAGATTTCAATAAGAAGTTCGAGAATTGGGCCCCCATGGCATTGCATGATCCGTAGGAGATGGAGCGTTGTATACACACACCGATATTGGTGTTGCCGAGCTTGTCGTAGCTGCTACCGCGGGGGACTCATCGGCATCATCGATGGCTGGTTTTGCAACATCAACATCGTCATCCTCCTCTATCTCGCTTGGAAGTCGATGGAACCCTGGGTTCGTAAATGTTGCCGCGACGACTACGACCAGACTCGCTGCTGTGACTTTCCCACCAACTATGCCTCCGAACACCTTGTCGAGAAAATGAAAAAATAGAATTAAATTTTGACCTAGGTTAACCACTTAAGCTAATTGATTTAAACTTGGAAGTTTGTTTGTTATAATTATTTTTTTGGGGTTTCATTATTTTGTAACCTACTTTAAAAAAAGTAATCAAAATCTAAGTTAAATTTCTTACTCATACGCAGGAAAAAGTAGTTTCCTGACTATTATTTATATTTATTAAAATTGACATAAAGTTAAAATATATTAAAAAGGACCAAAACCATACTAAAAAACGTGAGAGGAGGCAACCAAAAATTTAAAATTGAACTTAAAATGAAAAATAAAATTGTAGTCAAAGTGAACTAAATTGTTTAGTGTAATTTTTTTTTTTTTTTTAATTTTTAGTTGCTAAAAGTTTAATTTTAATTTAATATGGTAACAATAGTATAATTCAATACATGTTTATAATGTGATACGTATACACTAGATCGAGAGATGGTAACTGGTAAGTATGAATTCCAATATTGTATGACATAAATATATCATATTAATAATTATGGGGTAAACTATTTGCAAGAAACATTCTAACTTACTATATTTAAACTCCTATTTATATATATAATAAAAAGATTGGTTCTTTAAAACTTTTATTAGGGAAATATGAAGTCATAACAGAATATAACTTCAATATCAATATCCTTAAATAAAATGTGATTCATATTGATAGGGTGTTCGTCAGTTGTGTCCATGTTATATGAAAATAGAAATTGAATCATCCTATCGATTTACTTAAAAATTATACCGAAACCGACCGGTCAAGAATTTTTTAGTTAACTAATCGATTCGACCAGTTAACCAACAAATTTACGGTTGACTATTTTTCTAACCAATACGAAGGAACACATACTTGAAAACCAACAAACTAGCCCTAATTCAACTATTTCAGTTGATCAAGTCTAGGGGATGTATGAACGCCCTATATATTAGACTACACACGTGGGCATTATTATATGAGTAACGCTGAGAAAATGAGGTAAACATTTCATTTTTTTTTAATAAAAAAAGGGGAGTTAAATTGAGAATATAAGAGGGTGGGGGTTACCTGACCTTGAGCGCCGGCAAGGCAGATGCCAAAAGAGGGGCCGGAAAGAGGGTTGGAGGTGAGAGAGTGAAACGGCGTCGTGTCAGGCAAAAAGGAGCCGGAGAGAGAGACGAGGCTGAAAGGGCCATGCAGGGAGAGAGAGGTGGAAGGGGACATGGGATGACGCAGCGTGACGTTGGAGACGGAGCCGGAGCCGGAGAGGACGGTGAGCCCCACGTGTCGCTTCCGGGCGAAGTGGAGGAGGGAGTCGACGACGTCGTTTCCGGCGGCGATCTCGATCACGAGGGGTCTCATGCCGCACTCCTTCTCCTTCGTTATTACTATTGGCGGCTTCGGCTTGTTCTTCGACCCCGGCGGCCGTCCTCGTGCCTTCTTGCCGGAGGAGAGGGGTTTGGCGGCGCCGGAGATGGAGATGGAGAGGGGCCTGGATGGAGGGCTGTGGTCGGAGGAGTAGGACTCCGGGGGGGTTGGGGGCTGCTGGGATAGGGAGATGCCTCCGCCGTACTCCGACATTGGAACCGCCACACTCTGTTTGTGTGTGTTGGAAAATGAACAATGGGAAATGGGAAATGGGAAATTGGTTTTATTTTAGATATAGGAAGGAGAGGAAGATGTGGACCCATTTTGGAGAGGGGAGGAAGAATGAAATAAATGGGGTGGGACCCACTTTGTGGATTTTCTTTACACTTCTTTTTTCCTTAGATTTAAATAGCATTTTGAAAAGTGAAATTGTAAGGAATGAGAAGGATGTTTGGCTGCACTTTTGAGAGGAGATGAAAGGTTGATAGGAAGAAAATTCTTGTTTAAAGTGCACCCAAATGAGATGAGAGCAAAATCTTATTTGAGTTAAAAGTTTAACAAATTGTGGATGGGAGAAAAATATTCTCTTGTATTTTTTTTTATAGATATGTGCAAATATATATATATAACCCTATAATTGAATATCTAACTGAATAAAATAAAATCTAAACGGAATATAAAAAGATAGTAATATCTAATATTTAATAGCCTCCCTCAAGGTGGACGATACAAATCATGAAATCCAAACTTGGAACATATAGAATAAAATGAGGGCGCAGACAACGACTTGGTGAAGATGTCGACAAGTTTTGAATGGCTTCGAACAGGCAACAATTTTAAAAAACCAGAAGCTACTTTGTCACGAACAAAGTGACAATCAAGTTCAATGTGTTTAGTTATTTCGTGAAAAACTGGATTGTTAGCCAAGTAGACAGCTGCCTGGTTGTCACAAAATGAAAGAGCTGACATAGAGAATGTGATATGAAGATCTTTGAGAAGGTAGGATAACCACAATAACTCATAAGTAATAAGGGCAAGTGCTCTATACTCAGCCTCTGCAGAAGAGCGAGAGACGATACTTTGTTTCTTGGACTTCCATGATATCATGTTGCCACCCATAAAGACACAAAAACCAGTAGTTGAGCGACGAGTGTCAACACATGAAGCCCAGTCTGAATCAGCAAATGCCTTCAAAGAAAAATCTGTTGTTGAGGTTAATAAAACTCCTTGACCATGTGAAGACTTTAAATAACGCAACAGGTGATGTGCCGAAGCTAAGTGAGATTTGTATGGACTTGCAACGTATTGACTAAGTTTATTGACAACATAAGTGATGTCTGGACGTGATATGGTGAGATATATAAGTCGTCCCACCAATCTCCTGTAAGTGGAAGGATCCAAAAGTAAATCATCATGAGAAACTTGAAGTTTGATCTTTGGATCCATGGGTAGACTCTCCGTCTTGGCCTCTAATAAGCCAGCATCCTCAAGAACTTGAAGGGTGTAATGTCGTTGCGAAACAAACAGACCCTTTTGAGATCGAGCTAACTCCAAACCAAGAAAATAACGCAAAGATCCTAGATCTTTGAGTTGAAAAGACTGGTGTAAAACTGTCTTTAACTCATTTATGTGGGTGATGTTGGCTCCAGTTACGATGATGTCATCAACATACACAAGGATGGCGTTAAAGTTAGATCTAGTACCACGAGTAAACAATGAATAATCTGACTTAGATTGTATAAATCCAAAAGCCAGCAATGTAGAAGAAAATTTGGCATACCATTGATGAGAGGCTTGCTACAAACCATATATCGATTTGTGGAGACGGCAAACCATTCGAGTACTTGAAGAAGCACTTGTAGGAGGCGTGTAACCAAGCGGCAAGTCCATGTACACTTCTTCAGTCAAATCCCCATTGAGAAATGCATTATTGACATCTAACTGAACAAGAGGCCAATTTTTAGAAATGGCTAAAACAATGAGGACTCTAACTGTCACCAGCTTTGCAACAGGAGCAAAAGTCTCGATGAAGTCAACACCTTCTTGTTGTGTGTAACCCTTAGCCACCAACTTGGCCTTGTATCGATCTACTTATCCATATGTTTTATATTTAATATTGTATATCCACCTGCACCCAACTGACTGTTTGTCTGGAAGCAATGGAACAATTGTCCAAGTTTTATTCGTCTCCATAGCTTGGAGTTCATTGTGCATGGCATCTCTCCAATGAGAATGTGGTACTGCCTGATGATAATACGTCGGCTCATATGAAGAGGAAACTTGTAGGGAAAAATGTCTAAAAGCAGCACCAAGGTGTTCATAACTAACATGTTGGTGCAAAGGATATCGAGTTGACAATATGGGCAAAGGTTGTTGGGTCAATAGGCCACAATGGTAATCTCGTAGATAAGTCGGTTGCTTAATAACTCGGGTAGATTTTCGTACTTCGAGTACCCCAAATGAATCAAGACCAAAACTTGCTGTCGGTGGATTAACATGAGTCTCATTGGAAATATCAACGTTTGAACCAAGACCAGAACTTGCTGTCGATTGATCAACATCAGTCTCAATGGAAATATCAACATTTGAACCAATCTATGGACTAACGTTTGATTCATCAACGTTTGAATCAATCTGTGGACTAACATTTGACACATCAATATTCACATTAGTATGAGGATCAACATGAGTCTCGCTTGGCATGCGAGACATACGGGGATCAACATTGGTACGGGTAATATCTTTCTCAGTAATGAGTGAAGAAGTCTCCCCTAATCGTGAATCAACCTGGCAAGTGTCTTGTTGTAATGGTATAACGCCACCAATATCAAGGAAAGTAGGTAACACAATGGATTGGGGAGCAGGAAAAACATCTACCTGTAGTGGGTCACGTTGAGTGCATATGCTTCCTAGGTGGAAAGGATAAGAATTCTCATGGAACACAACAGCCTGAGACAAAAAAATTTCATTAGTTTCTAAATCTAGTAATTTGTAACCTTTCACACCAGGTGGATATCCTAAGAAAACAGAACGAATTGCTCGAGGTGAAAATTTGTGTTGATGAGCTGTCAATGTTGACGCATAAACTAAGCATCCAAAGTTTCTTAGCACGGAATAGTCGGCAGGTTGTCCTTTGAGAAGATTCAAAAGGAGTTTTCCATTTCAAAACTGGGGACGAAATTCGGTTAATGAGATGCACAGCTGTCAGAATACATTCATTCCAAAAAGTCATAGGTACTTTGGATTGAAAAAATAAAGCTCTAGCCACTTTCAAAATATGTTGATGTTTCCTTTCCGCAACAGAGTTCTGTTCAGACCTACCTACACACAAAAATTTGTGCTCGATTCCTTTCTGTTTATATAACTGAACAAATGCTAATTCTGGTGCATTATCTGATCTAAAAATTTTAACGACCTTGTGGTATTGAGTTTCGACTAACTTAAGGAATTGAGGCACTATAGTGATTACTTTTCAGCATGAATACCCATATATACCTACTGTGATCATCTACTAAGGTCAAGAAATAATGGTGCCCAGAGTGTGAGACAATAGCAAACGACCTCCATATATCAGCATGTATTAAATCAAAAATCTTAGAAGACCTTGTAGTACTTAAAGAGAAGGGTAAACGATTCTGTTTTGCCAATGGACACACATCACAATGAGGGAAATCATTAGAAGATGAATTCAAAGGAAAATATTCTTCAAAGCAGTTAGGCTAGATGGGGAAGGGTGTCCAAGTCTGGAATGCTAGTTTTCACACTGCACACCATGTTGGGAACATCCAACACATACAACCCTTGGCATGATCTACCCTTCCCAATTATCCTCAAAGTGGAGTTGTCCTCGATGATACATGTATCAACCGAAAAAGTGACAAATAATGTACCCTCAAAGGTCAAAGCACTGATAGACAGCAAGTTATAGTTAAATTCAGGGACAAACAATACATGCTTCAATACAATCGAACTAGACAAAACAACAGTACCAGCATGGTGAACACTAATTCGTTTCTGATTTGGCAAAATAACACTGGTTGTAACAGGTTCAATATCAGAAAATAATTCTTTCAAATAACAAATATGGGTCGAAGCCCCCGAATCCAGAATCCATCGACAATCATACATAGGTGAAGAAGGCTTGTTACCTGAATGAGAGAAAGAAAACATGTTGTTTCTTCTTTTAAAGCAAGTTGAGTCTGAAGCTGATTAATACCTGAATCCGAGACAACTAAAACAATGCCCGAAGAATGTCCTTGACGTACTGGAAGGACATCCATTAAAAATCAAATATATACTTGATATAGAGCGGGCTTCGAGAATTTGCAAAATCTACAGATAACTTGAAGGAATATTGGTGACCCACTGTTCAAATGAGGCTCATCATCAACGCCGAGAGGAAATAGAATAATATTGAATCCAGATGGCTGAAATTTCAATTGAGATGCGAAAATCAATTTCCACTGTAACGACCCGCGTTTCTGGTTCGTTATTAGGCTTGTGATTCTATTAATTGAAATTTTATTTTAATAAAATGAGTTTATTTAAATTGTGATTTTAATTGGCTTCGGGGAGGTTTGAACCTTGGCCTTGTGAGTGGCCAAGGGAATTGGAAAGCTTGTTAATTAAAATGAAATTTAAAAATGTT
>JBBMEF010052624.1:0-12583 GCA_037832685.1 Sicyos baderoa
AAAAAAGTTGCTATATTTACAATATTTTTAAAAAGTTGCTATAATTCTAATGCAGAGTAGGAAAATTGCTATACAGCCCAAATTCCCTAAATTTAAGTTAATTTTTCAATAATAAAATGAAGAAATTTAATTAATTAATTACATACAAAAATTAATATTATATACATAACTTTTTTTTTTCTCCAATGACCAACTTAATTGAAAAAATTTCGGTTAAATATTTGACATATACTTAAAAATTAACTGACCACCCATTATTTGGTTGATTTTAGTCGGTCGGTACGATTTTTGAAAAATGTAGAGACATCTCTCACTATTTTTCCAAATATAATAGTCAACCCTATTGTAATAAATCTTCAACTACTATAAATATAATAATCGTTGATAATTTCATGTGCTATGAAATTCAAATAATGATCGAATAAAAAAGATAAAAGAAGGTAAGGTAAAACATATAAATTTAATCAAGTCCATAGGTAGAGAAGAGAAATTATTTTATAGAGGAATACAAGAATGTCGTTCAAATTAAGGTATGATTTTAAGAAATGTAGGTGTTGAGATGACTTGAACTATATTAATTATTCTATGATTACTAAGTCGGGATCTTGTTGCTCGGTCATTGAGCAATATCTCTCTTAAAACCTTAGTCATTTTCATACTTTTGTTTTGTGTGTATCTTAAAATATATTTTGGATCATATGTTATATTAGAGTTTTATGAGAATATACAATATAAACTCTCCTAAATTCGTGACCATATTTTATCAAATATTTGTATTCTTATTTTTTTAATAAAACAATTTCTTTCCATACTCGTAGATGTTGTTTAGACATGACCGTGAATAAAATGAGTAGTTATTTTAAGAATTGTTTGTTTGTCGAATTTATGGAATATTTAAAATGAGATTTACTAACTATTTTTTAAAAAATTACATCCAAACGAGTTGCTGTAACTGTTTAAAATAACTATTCGTTTTTACTATTAAAAATTACTTTTTACTTTTAACCACCCCTTTATAATAATTCATTGATAACTATTCAAAAATAACTCTTAATTTCTATTCCTTCATTTTTAATCATTCATTTCTAACTCTTCAAAATAACTTATTTTTAATTCCTCATTTCTAATCATTTTGTTTACTATTCAAAATAACTACTCATTTTAAATCTACAATCAAATAAGTTGTTGACTCTAATTTCTTTAAAAAAAAAAAAAAAAACTATATTCAAACGAGTTTTTTCAATCAAAATAACTCTTCATCCAAACATCTTCTTGAGAAGCTAAAAAATGATGAGTTAGAATAATGATGGTCACCTATTTAAAAATTAATTTTTTTGACATACAAATGTTGTAGGATCAACCCGATATAGTGCGACCTATATTTTTTTTAAGAATTATTGACTGAAACACATGTTATAATCAATGATTCAAAACCAAAGGGTCCTTTGAATTTAAAGTTGAAACCTTTATGATTTAAAAGATTTCAAAGTTCTCTCAATTATATATTTTTCTTAGCTTCTGAGGTTTTGTATGACGTCTTTTTGTCTTATAATGCAGTTTTTTTTCACGAGATGCTGTCAGAATTTTGTAAATAAATTAATTCAAAAACCCCAAAATCCCATCTTTATCCTTTTTTTTTTTTTTCTTTTTTTTCTCTCTGTTTTTTTGGGTTTAAAATTGAAGTATTTTTAGATGCTCTGTCTTTGCCAATCCTTACTATTTTCTCATCACTTCTCTGTTTGCAACATGTTAAGTTCATAACAAATCTTTCTTTCTCTCTCTAAAAATAGAACATTTTCTCTCTCTAGGATCATAATTTTTCAGTTCATTTTTTTTTTTAATTTCTCTAAAAACAATGGGAAAAGCTACAAGATGGTTGAAGGGTTTATTGGGGATCAAGAAAGAAAAAAACCCATCTGGGAATTTGAATTCAAATCCCACGGCGGTCGCCGGCGACAAAAAGGAGAAGAAAAGATGGAGTTTTGCAAAGTCCGGCAGAGATCCCGGCCAGTCGCCGCCGGAGGCGGCGGCGGAATCTGCTTGGTTCAAATCCTGCATTTCTGAATCGGAGCAGAACAAACACGCAATTGCCGTGGCTGCTGCCACCGCCGCCGCCGCTGACGCGGCCGTTGCGGCGGCGCAGGCGGCGGTCGCCGTGGTCCGGCTTACCAGCCAAGGAAGAGGGTCTATTTATATCACCGGAAGAGATCGATGGGCTGCTGTGAAAATTCAAACAGTGTTTAGAGGCTATTTGGTGAGTAAATAAAGCTTCAATTTTCTTCTTTTTTTTTTGGGAGCAAAAATACATTTTCATGTTGATTTATATTTTAAGTGAAGTTTTTTGGGCGTATTTTTTTTTTCTTCATTTTTACTTATTTTCTTTTGAAATTTAATTTCATCTCATGATTAAAATAATCGTTCTATAACCAAAACTATAAGTAATCATATGATTTTTTTTTTGTGGAAATATAGTTCAAAATCTATTCAACCTGCTTAATCTCGAGAACAGGTATTTGAATCTCTTTATTCGAAAGTAGTAGTAAGGTTTGTAATCACAATTTATACTAAAAAAAATTATTTTTTAAATATATTTAAGATTTAAAATTAGTGTAGTACATTTAGTAAATGATATTTTCAGTATATATCGAATGAGTCTGTGACGTGATTAGTTATGGTTTGATATTTGTATTCCCCTTCCTAATTTGTACTAAAAAAATAATTTTGTATATTCTACAAAAAAAAAAAAAAAAAAAAAAAAAAAAAAAAACAATTTCTTATCTTTTGAATACTTATAAAATCTTTTTTTTTTTAATTGCATTATTATTATGGAATACTATTGTCTTTGGCAAATGGCGATGATTATATACTAATTACTTCCTAAAAAATATACAATTTTTTGTGCATATTTTTTTTAATTGAATTTTGATTGTTCATATAAACATTTGATTTGGAAATTATATGGATTAAATAGATACCTTATCTTTAAAAAGATATTTTAGCTTTATCCTTAAAAAGATATCTTTCCTTTTATCTTTCTGGTCTTTACAATACTATTCATAAATTATATAATTTTTTTTTTATTTTGAATTCAAATAGTGAAAATTCGAATATCTTATTATGCATTATGTGATTTGAGTTATAAGTGAGAAATACAAAGTTTCTCTTACAAGAATAATTGTACCTTTTCTTTTTTCACAAATATATTTGGACCATGAAAATTACAAAACAGAGTACTTTTTATTTATTTATTTATAATTTTTACTATTTCTTAATTCAATATTCTCTCTTTTGTCTCCTTAAAAGCTGGGAAAAAGAGCTCATAATCTGAAAGAAACAGTACAAAAAGCTCTTTCAATCTCCTCTGTCAATGAAACAGTATATTCATTTGCTGACTAAATAATCCAAAAACTTTTCTGATCCTTTTTCTTTTCTTGTTCCATTTCTAAAGTTTCTTTTTTTCAAATTTCAAATTTTTATTTTTATTTTTATTTTTATTTTTTAATTGTCAGGCTAGAAAGGCCCTGAGAGCTCTGAAAGGGCTTGTGAAATTGCAGGCTGTGGTTAGAGGATTTCTTGTGAGAAAAAGAGCTGCTGCTACTCTTCACAGCATGCAGGCTCTTTTTAGAGCTCAAACCGCCGCTCGAACTCAAAGAGCTCGTCGATCTTTCAATAAAGAGAACCGGTTTATCCCCGAGATTCGGCCTCGAAAATCCGCGGTATGCTTCGATACCGAAAACAAAAAAAACTAATGTTCTTCTTTTATAACTATTTCGTTTTTAGTTTTCTTCGGTTATGCAAAAATCATAAAATAACAATGGAGAATTAAAAAAAGTGAAAAAAATAACACAAATTTCCGTGAATCATTAATATTGTGTTAGTTACATCCATGGATAGTATAGAAGAAACGTTTTGTTTAAGAGATCTTAAGTATGGGGCAAAAGTTAAATTGTTATAGAGTTCGAGCTAATATATTATCCCAAATTACGTCAAATTAGCCTAATTCGAAAATATAAAACGTGAGTAATATATTTTTTAGGTTTCGAAGGTGTTGTCTTCGAACGCCAATCCCGACTCAGTGTGACTTGTTAACAAAACCGTTGTACTTAATATACGTAATGGAACCTAATTCAAGACATTTCAACAATGATGTTTATTGTAATTGTTTGGTATATTGAAAAAAAAGTATTCGAATTTGTATTCAAATTAAAAAATCAAAAATCAAATGAATATCAAACGACCACTCTAACTTTGTTGATCTCATTTTTTGGAATTGTCAGGAACGGTTTGATGAAACAAGAAGTGAATTCCATAGTAAGAGGTTGTCTATAACATCATCTCATGAAAACTGCATCAACTCATTGGACGAGAGTCCAAAAATCGTCGAAATCGACACCTACCGAACCCGAACGAGGTCTCGTAGGTACATCTCTGCATTGTCCGAATGTGAAGGAGACGATGTACTGCTCAAACCAATCTCATCACCATTGCCATATCCATCTCGACCGCGTGTGTCTACGCCCGAATGCCACAATGTGCTTCGAGACTTCGATTGGTGCTTGATGGGTGAAGACTGCAAGTTCCCTACCGCTCACAGCACGCCCCGGCTATCGAATCCATTCGCTTATGCCAATGTGCCGGTCACCCCGTCGAAGAGTGTCTGCGGCGACAGCTTCTATAGGCCGTACATGAACTGCCCAAATTATATGGCGAACACGCAATCATTCAAGGCGAAAGTGAGGTCGCAAAGCGCCCCGAAACAGAGGCCGGAGCCCGGGACTAAGAAGAAGCTGTCATTGAATGAAATGATGGCAGCAAGGAACAGTTTAAGCAGTGTGAGAATGCAAAGACCAAGTAACCAAACACTGCAAGAAGAAGAAGAATATGAAGAAACATCATATGGTTTTTGATTGATCTGTTCTTGTTTGTTTGTTATGGTTATGAAAAGCAAGTATGAGATAGAAGAAATTGAAATCTACCTCAAATCAAAGCTTTTACCTTTTTTGTTTGTTTGTAAATTCCTTTTTACCACTCCATTTCAATCTAATGCAAACGAGTGCTAAGTTCAACTGATATGATGTATGTTTTGATAATCAAGAAGTTTAGGAGATATTTGTTTCTCAAATTTATGGAGGATTTATAATACGTATTTATTAACTACTTTTCAAAAAATTACAATCAAATGAGTTTTTGTAACTACTTAAAATAATTAATCATTTTTATTACTAAAAATAACTCTTCATTTCTTCTTTTTTTTTTATAAAGAAACTATTTCATTAAGTATGAAATATGAGGTTCATTAAGGATCATACAAAATAACTCTTCATTTTTAATAATTTATTTATCACTATTAAAAACAACTTTTCATTTCTATCTCCTCAAAATAACTCATTTTAACCACTCATTTCTAATCA
The DNA here is from genome assembly GCA_037832685.1 of Sicyos baderoa. Taxonomy (NCBI): domain Eukaryota; kingdom Viridiplantae; phylum Streptophyta; class Magnoliopsida; order Cucurbitales; family Cucurbitaceae; genus Sicyos; species Sicyos baderoa. The sequence goes on from JBBMEF010052624.1 coordinate 5,412, forward strand.
TTATTTTTTTAACTATTCATTTTAAATCTACATCTAAACAAGTTATTGTCTCTAATTTCTATACAAAAAAATCATATCCAAACGATTTTTTAGCTACACCTTTCAATTTGTAACCATCAAAATAACTTTTCAAACTAATTCATGCATCGTCCAAAATCTTATCCAAACACCTCGTTAGAGTTCAAATTTCTCATGTTGAATTCCAAAAAAAAAAAATGGCATTGCTTTCCTCAATCTTTTAACCCTTGAGTTTATTTCAAGATCAAATGCTATTTTTAAATGTTTGATGATGATTTGTATAAAAAGTAAAAAAGTACACTTTATGGAGATTTTTTGCTTCAAATGAACTCCATTTTTAAGGATAAAAAAGACAGGATTATGGGATGTCTTTGGATTACCAACCCCTCTCATCATTCCACAATACCAAATTGCTTAAAAAACACTTAATTGACCATAAATTTAAACTTAAAAACATTTTTTTTTATCCCACAACAACATATATGATACATGAGTGATTTAGATTCAAATTTTAATATTGTAAATGAAAGTATATACTATAAACCAAAAGAGTTGGCATGTTGCTTTCATTATTTGGTAATAAACTCTCAATTTATGTTAAAAAAGTATACACTATAAATATATATTTTTTATAAATTATTTTTAAATTAAATATATTAAAATTAGACGATTATTGTCAAAATAATCAAGGTATTGACCCAGACATTCGCGTATATAGAATGAAGTGAAGTATATATAATATAACCAATTGAACTAAATATAGGCACAACTTGTGGGGAGGGTGAACTCATTTTTTTTTTTTTTTAATTTTTATTTATGACTGTTCGGGCTAACTTTCGCATACCTCAACTATTGTCATGAGACATACTGCTGGACTTTATAGTATTTGGATGTCAGAAAAATTCATAAAAAATTCATTTGAATTTATCATCTTATGCACCGAAACATATGACAGATTTTCGGGGCAAGTATATGTCTTGTGTCTTAGCCACATGGTGAATCAAAACAAACATTTCTGCTGTTTGGGTGATGAATCTTCCAAACCTTGTATGAATTCAAGAATTCAAAGATTCAAATATGATATGAGTAAGTGAAATACCAAAAACACCCTTGATTGTGCAAATAAAATTACTCTAGGAATTTCATAACTGTTTATAAAAAAAGAATCGGAATCAAAAGGGCAATGAAAGATTCTTAAAAGAAACGGCTACAACAAGTTACAACATTAAAGAAGCAATTTCCCCGAATTTTCCGGTATGTCTCTTGTGATTCAAACATTAAAGACAATTTTTATTTTATTTTTTTAAAAAAAGTGAAAAAAGTAAGAAAGGAATTAATATAATTGCTTCGTATGAGAAAATTAATATAAAATGATTTATATTTATGACTTTAGTGGTAATTGATATGTATTTTCTATTTAGAAATTATGACTATAAAATTTATAAAAAAAAAGAAAAAGAAAAGAAAACTATGACTGCAACGATTGAGCTGGACGTTAATTGATATGTATTCTCGAATTAAAGGCGGTAAGTTTGAATCCTCAACTTTTAAGTATTATTATTATAGTAATAAAAAAATCATTACGAATAGTCTAGAGGTCAAAAGAATCTTAAAAGACCAAAAGCTTATAGATTCAATCTATAATGACTACCTACTTGAAAATTAATTACTTTGTTTTATAAAACGACTCAAGTTTTTTAATTTTTTTTTGTAGGAATACAAATACCGATTCTATTGGTCGAATCAATGTCGTGGAATGAAAATGAATTAACACCAAACCAGATAACGAGGAACGCTACTAACCCGTTAAATATAAAATGATCAAGTTGAATTTAACGATCATTGACATGTATTTTTAACCTAAATGATTAAAGTGGTTGAACTTAATGTTAATTGACATATTTCCCCACCCTCAAATATTATATCTTAAACAAAAAAATATTAGTTGACATATATTTTATCTAGAGATTGCATATTCAAATCTCTTAACCTCTAAATACTAATATTATAATTATAAATTTTAGTGTTCAAAATAATCTTTAAACCAAAATGTTATAAATTAAATGCACACCGATCAATCGAAAGAATCAGCGGCACAGTAATGTCATTGTTTGGTTGTAAACCAGTTCACTACCAGTATCACGGTTCGAACTTTAGAAGAGTCGGTATTATAATTCATCTTCCAAAATTTAAATAATACAGGATCACATAATCCAAGCACTTACAAATATAAAATAAATAAATAAATAAATAAAATGAATAGAATAAGATTTGAAGCTTAGGGCCATGCTTTCGTCATAACTTTGTGTTATCCAAATTAACAGATGAATAAAAACACTTTTTTTTTTTTATCGAAAAGCTCTAATATGGTCAATTAACACAAATTAATTATCTAATAATTCTCTAATAAAAGATTAGGCCTCGGGTTTTGAATTTTTTAAACTTTTCACAAACACAGAGAAAGAAAGTTATGGTACACTTGAAAACAGTAGTGGGCATGTGCCAACCACTAATAAAAGATTGGATTATTTTATTTTATTTTTTATTTCTTTTACTTCTTAATTTATTTTCTATTTTATGGTGGTGAGTTGTCAAGATTTTGTGGACTTTAATTCTAAAAAATCCACACTTAGGTCTGAGTTAAGTGATTAGTTCAAGAAAAGTGGGGACAGAAAATCTTATTAATTATCATAGAATTATCGGGAAGTTAAATTACAAATTTGATATATAATTTTTTTTAATAAAAATTAGGGGAAATATATTAACACAAAATCAGATACCCAATTGCACCACCAATAATTTGATATATAATTTTACATATATTTTAATTGTGAGTTGTGTGAAATTAAGTAGGAAAATTTTCATCCGTAGTAAAGAAAAAATATCTATAGATATTTTTAAATATACATAAATTTAATTCAATCTAGTAAAATTTACTAACGAGGGTATTTTTTTTTTTTATACAATAATATTTGAGAAGAGAGATTCGAACATATAACTTCATAATTACTAGGTTGTATAAAATGTCTTAGAGTTATGCTCTTATTTACATTTATTGATGATAAGTTTTTTTTAGAAAATTTATTGATGAGAGTTAATTGTTATGTACTTCATTTAAGATTACTTATAAACATTCATTTAATTTGACATACATACTTATAAACAATCGGACATATTTTAAGGTCGATTCAAAGGACAATAAGAAGTGTTTAAATGAAAAGTTAGTTTGAGGATCAACTATTTTAAATAGTTGATAATCGAAAATTGTAGTTAAAACCTCGTTTGCATGTGATATTTTTTGTGTAGAGAAATTAAAGAAATAACTAGTTTGAATGCTGATTTAAAATGAATAACTATTTTTTAGTAGTGAGAAAAAGAAAAATTAAAAATAAATAGTTAAAAATGATTTATTTTAAGTCATTATAAATAAATTGTTTAGAATGAATAGTTATAAATGAAAGGTTATAAATGAATGACTAAAAATGAGTACATAAAAATAAAAGTTATTTTTAATAATAAAAATGAAAAATTATTTTGAGGGGTTACACAAAATTATTGAAATTAATAAATATTACTTTTAAATCTTTCATAATTTCGAGAAACAAATACCCCCAAGAATTTTTACTATTAATTTTATTCACTAATTTCAATTTAATAAGTAATTAGCATACTTGCACTGTATTAGGCTTAACAATTGTCACCAAGGACTGATCATTTAATATGATTAGGCCCATACATCAACATGACTGGCAGCCCACAAAGTAATGCAATGTACAATACCAACTTATATTAATGCATTTATTTATAGGTATTTAAAATGTGGCATCAAATCAACCATATAGATATTTCTATACTATATTTGAATGCAAATTTTTGCATATATTGAATCTTGATTTGGTTTTTAGTGAAACAAAAAAGTTTGGACAAAAATGAATTAATTGTTACCATTTTCTATGTAGGACACTAAATAGTTAAGGAGAATACTAGGAAACCAAAACACTATAAATGTCAAATTTAAGTAATAAACCCTTGTCCTATTTACCATATTTAAAAAAAATGTATATCTATTTGACACAAATTTTGAAAGTTTATGCCCCGTTTGATAACCATTTGGTTTTTTGTTTTTAGTTTTTCAAATTTAAGCCTATTCCCTCTCAAATTTCCTACAACGTGCTCCATCCTTCCTATCATTTATCCATATTTCTTTAAGAAAGTAGGAGAATACTAACCAACTTTTAAAAATAAAAACAAACTTTGGGAAGCTACTTTTTGTTGTTTATAAAAGTTGGTTGGTCTTCTCCTACTTTCTTAAGGAAAGATGTATACATGGTAGAAATGATGCAACAAATTGTAGGAAATTTGAGAGAAAATAGGATTAAATTTGAAAAACAAAAAACAAGAAACCAAATGGTTATCAAACGGGGCCTTAATTATTCAATACAAAATTCAATGTTACATCAAAATGATTTGTTCAAATTTTAAAATGTTAAATATATCAATAATCCTGTACACAAGATTGTAAATTTAGGGATAGATATATCTCACATTTTTTAAGTATAAAGTATTTTAAATACAGAATTGAAAATTTAAAAACATATCAAATAGTTTTAAGGACTAAAATTGTAATTTTTGAATTCTCATAATAAATTCTCAACAACCATGCTATAGTTATATGACGGATTTTTTGCAACCTAGGGTTAGAAAAAAAAAAAATGGCAAAAACAGGTCAGGGATGAAAAATAATTGCAAACTGGGGTCGTCGCGTGGGTGGGAAACACGCGACGACCTTTTTTTTTAGGTCGAGTATCTCCTACCCACGCGACCCAACGGACCTGCCACGTAGCCGTTTAATCTAAACGGTCAAGCATCCAAAAAGGAGATTTTTTCCATTCAATTGGAAAAAATCTTTTAGTTATTTTCCTATTTAGTTGGAAAAAAATCTTTTATGAATGAGAATATTTTTCCTATTTAATTTTTTCTATGTAAACTAAATTTTAATTAACGAAAGATTTAATTAATATAAATGTATTTCAAAAAAAAAAATTATCAATTTTTTTTTTTTTAATTAATATCCTGTATAATTTAACAAAGGAAAGATTTAATAACTATTTTTTAAAATTGACTTAAAATTCAACCTAACTTTTGTTTACTTATTTAATGAACGGTTTCTTGTTAAATTTAGCATTTATTAAATAAGTAAACAAAAGTTAGGTTGGATTTTAAGTCAATTTTAAAAAATAGTTATTAAATCTTTCATTTGTTAAATTATACGGGATATTATAACTTTCCTAAGGTTGAAAATGAGAGAGCTTAAAAAAATTATAATTTTTTATTAAATTATACAGCATATTAATTAAAAATTTTTTTTTTTGATAATTTTCTTTTTTTTGAAATACATTTATATTAATTAAATTTTTTTTTTTTTTTTTAATGCATGCTTGACCGTTTAGATTAAACGGCCACGTGGCAGGTCCGTTGGGTCGCGTGGGAGGAAGACACGCGACCTAAAAAAAAAAGGTCGTCGCGTGGGTGGGAGACACGCGACGACCCCAGTTTGCAATTATTTTTCATCCCCGACCCATTTTTGCCATTTTTTTTTTCTAACCCTAAGTTGCAAAAAATCCTTATATGGCAAAGTTGAAAATCATAATGATATTTACTATTTAGAGCATGCTATAGTTTACCATTATTAACACCCAAAATAGGCCAACAGCAATCATGAAATAAATAATGATATTATTTTTCTTTGGTTACTGAACAAAAAAGGAAAAAAAGAAAAGAAAAGAAAAGATAGATTCAATCATTTCACAACATTGAAATGACAAAATAAAAAAGTATGTTAAATTAAGTTAAGTTTCTGTTATATTTTACTTTACAAATGTTCAAATATTCCATTTTAGTGATATATTTTGAAAGGCATGAAATTGATCTTGATGATAACTCATTAAGTGTAATTATGTACAAAATGTGAAAATATTTATAAAATTTATGGATGATTAATTATTTTAAAAATAGTTTTAACAAAAAGAAGTTGACTCATTTTAAGCTTTTTTTGAAAATACATAAACTAAAATTGGTCATTTACAACTCTAAAGAAAATAAATCTATAAAATATTGAGAAATTATATATAGGAACTATTCTCACGAAATAAAAAGGTAGGAAAATTTTAAATAATACCCATGACAATAATTTCTCTAAATTTTGCTTTGAATTTGAATTTTAATATTTCAAAAAAAAAAAAAAAAAAAAAACTTGAATATGATCTTATCCAAGAAGAACTAAACTATTATATTTCAAACATGAATTGATGTGATGATGTTTTGGAGCTTTTAAAAGATTTTGAAAAGAGCAAGGCCAAATTTTTTGTATTATCTTTGATATTTTTTTTCCCCCTCCCTCTCATAAAAAAAAGGAATCTACATTATTCTGTGGGCTTCAATTCCCAGACCATTCCTTCCCCATTGTTGAGTTTTCTTATTCTATTCTAATGCCCCAAATATTATCCAATTAAAAAAAAGTGTTATTGAACTTAAAAAAAGAGATAATTAAATGGAAAATAAGATAAGTCAAGAGAAAGAAAAATGAGAAAAATTATAATATTGTAGATGATTAAAAAATAAAGCAAAATAAAATTCTACATGCAAACTCTCAACCAATGATTAAAATAATATATTGCCAACATGAGCAGTTGCTCAGCGGCATTAGTGTATGCTCAATGACCAAAAGGTCATGAGTTTGAGTCTTCCACTCTCAATTGATATAATCTCAAAATAAAATAAAAAATAAAAAAATATTTAAATTAATAATTGAATCATTTTTACTTCTAAACTAGTTATAGAATCATGTTATACATTAATAAAAAGTTAAAAATATTTGTATTGCCCATCGAAAAATATGAGAATTTTTTTTTTTTTCCTTTTTTTTTTTCTTCTTTTACTTCCTCCTTTCACTCATTTTATCTCTTCATCTTCCTCATGTGCAGACCATTAGTAGGAAACCAAATAAAACCCTAAACCCCTAAAGGTGAGGATGATATTGAACTTAATAGAAATCAGAAAAGAAACCAAAATTTCAGACCCCGTTTGATAACCATTTGGTTTTTTGTTTTTGGTTTTTCAAATTTAAGCCCATTCTCTCTCAAATTTCCTACAAT
>JBBMEF010052645.1:0-12579 GCA_037832685.1 Sicyos baderoa
TTTTACAAATGCTAGATGTATCATCACATTTTTAATGTGGATACTCCACACAATTCAATATAAATAATTAATACTTATATAAAAATAATTCATAAACTAAAAATACAAAGGTAAAATTTATCTTTTAGGAACACAATTAAATTTCTATAGGATTATTGAAATGAAACTTTAATATTTTAATTATTTTTATATTTTTTTAAGGCTAGGGGTATTTTTGAAACATTTTAAAAGTTTGAGGGTATTTTTGAAACATTTTAAAAGTTTGGGGGTATTTTTGAAATAAATTTTTAACGGTTTCCATCCAATTTTAACGGTAAGGGCATTATTGAAATTTTTGTTAAAGTTCAAGGGCAATTTTGATACTTTTAAAAGTTCAGGGGCATTTTTGAGACAATCTTCAAAGTATAGGGATATTTTCTATAATTTAGCCAAAATAAAACAGAGGAAATAAATTATAAAGACCCTTTGTTGGTTGCCCTTGTTTTTAGTAAGGGAATTTGTATTGTATAGCAAAATCTCAACCCCTTATTAAAATTATAACAATTTCTTTTTAAAAATTTGTTTATAGCAAAATTTGGATAATTATTTTAAAAATACTTATTCTACCCTAACTCAATCAATAATCACTCGTTGAATTCAATCAGTGAACTGATTGAGTTAATCAAATGAAAGAGATTGAACTCAATCAATAATCAAATTAAAAGGATTATGATTGAGTCAATTAAATGAAAAAGATTAAACTCAATCAATGATCACTGCCTGAGTCAATCAAATGAAAGGGGGATTGAACTCAATCAATAATCACTGATTGAGTCAATCAAATGAAAGAGATTGAACTCAATCAATAATCACCGGTTGAGTCAATCAAATGTAAGGGATTGAACTCAATCAATGATCACTGATTGAGTTCAATCAGTGAACTGATTGAGTCAACCAAATGAAAGGGATTGAACTCAATCAATGACAATTAGTGGTCATTGATTGAGTCAATCAAATGGGCTGAAAGCCCAATTAAGAGGGCATTTTGGTCTTTTCAAACAACATTTGCTATCTACTTAATTATTTTCATTTTTTTGTTATCTATGCAATTATTTATCCCATTTGTGATATCTATGCAAAATCCAACCCTTTTTTTTTATCTCTATTGTGAAATTAGTAGGTAATATATGTTGGGTATTGTTTTTTTTTTTTTTTTTTAATATCAATCTGATTTGGAGTTGGTCTATTTGTCAACTTGTACAATGTAAACTAATCAACTTATATAGTCGGTATTGTGTTAGTTATTTTGTTTGTTGTTATTTTATTTCAACTTCATGGATATAGGTTTGAACCCATAAATCGAATATTTTATTTTTCATATTATTTAAGAGAAGTAATTACATAAATTTATTGATTTCTCTCCATCTATTATGTACTAAAAAAACAAAGTAATGTAATCAAATTTTAATATATATAAAATATATAGAATAGATCGGTTTGAATTTTAGAGTAATTAATATCTTTATTTTTTAAAAATTCAATTTATAGCTCACAAAATATATAAAAAAAATATATTTTTAAAAGTAATAGGTCATCGAATATTAATGTATGCTTAAACACTAAAAATCATTAATTTGAATATCTCAATTTAAATTACCTATTTTATTAATGTATATTTCTAACTAATATCCTAAAATTTATATTATTAATTAATCTTATATAATATTATTCTAAGCTTGAGCTATATTAAGTTCAACTAGCAAAAAAAAAATGATCAATTAAATAACGGATGCAACTAAAAAAAGAATAATATTTCAACCGGACTAAGAAAACAAAGAAGAAGATATTTTTTATCATTTAGGTTGAGTAGTTTGAATACCTAATCTCATTTGATAAATATTTGTTTGTTTGTATTTTCTTTTTGAAATTTAAATTTATTTTTAAAGATATATTACTCTCAAATAAATGAGATGGTTCTCTTGAATTTGCATTACTTCTAAATAATGAAACCACAACATAATTTTAATTTTATTTTAAAAATATAGAATAAAGATAAATATTTTTAGTAAGAAAATAGAGGTAGTTGTGCCAATTATAAAAAAGACCTCAATTTAAGGTTTTAAATTTAATTTTGTGAATATAGTTTTAATTTTCCAATAAAATTTGAGTAACCCTTTATTGCTCTTCACAGAAACCCTTGTCTTCCCACATCAAAAGGTTGGTTTTTTCATCCAAAACTCACACCAGGCTTCAACCCTTTACACCACATACAACCTTCTTCCAAGAAAACCCCATAAACACATAAAAATGGAGGATGTCAACACAAACATTTCCCACTAATTCTGAGAAAAAAAAAGAAAAAAAAACACTCTTAAATCTTTCACCTTGTTCTAGATCTCTGTTTTCCCCTTAAACCCTTTCAATCCTGGTGTTTCAACTCCCTTTGAAGCTCAAATTTCAGATTGTTCCTCTCTGCCACATGCAAGCAATGAGTTTCTCTTCAATCCCGCCATTCCCAGAGCTTCATTTGGGTTAGTTCTGTGTGCATTTTGATGGGTTTTGTGGCTCTGGATTTGGGTTCCTAATGAACAGCTGAAAGGGTTCGTTTCGAGGAGTTTCGGGTTTCGGGGTTTCGAAGATGGGGAGTTCTGGTGAGGTTAAGGGGATTGATTCGTCGGTTGGAGGGCTGGTTTGGGTTCGCCGCCGAAATGGGTCGTGGTGGCCGGGCAAGATTTTGGGGCTGGATGAATTGTCTGAGAGTTGTTTGGTTTCGCCGAGATCCGGTACGCCGGTCAAGCTTCTCGGCCGCGAAGACGCTAGCATGTAATTGCATCTTGTTATTGATTCATTTGTGTTCTGCACTTTACTGATTTGGTTATATTATCTTCTTGTTTTTGTGTCTTTGTTTGTTGCCTTTTGCTAATTTTTTCGTTTACTGATTAACCCTTCTCGATGTTTGAAATCTGTGTGGTTCTCACTTGGCTGTTCTTTGAGGCAAAACGTTGACATTTGTGGCTGTTTTTTCTTATTTTTGTATACTTGTGATTATCCGACGCCCACCTCGACTATTTTCACGTACCGTTTGTCTCTACAATATTTAGATGTCGAGGAGCTTCGTAGTAAATTAATTTGTTTCCAAAGGTGGTGCAGTGGTTGAAGGTGTGTCCCCCTCAAGATTTCAAGGTTAAAGATTAATGTTTACATTTATTTGTAGACACGTCCTGTGTCTCCATTCCTTCGATGTCTTTCACTGCATGGCTTAAGGACGAACCTGGTTTCCCGGTTATAGTGGAGTGAAGCTTCGATTTTCTGGTTTAAAAAAAAAGAATTATAGGTAGCTGGCTACCATGAATTCAACCCATCAGTTGGTCTTTGGTGTTAACTATGATTTTGCATAACTTTTTTTTGGTGGTTTTTGGCCATTGTTGTGAAATGAAATCTCATAAGTTTTTTCTTTCTTTCTTTCTTGCAGTTGCATTTGTTTTATTCTGATTTTCTCATGTTGTATATGTTTTGGATGTTAGGCGCCTGGTTTTGTTTCTGTATGGGGGTTTTCTTTCTTTAGTGATAATACTCTTCCTTTTGTTGGTATAGTGACTGGTACAACCTTGAGAAATCGAAGAGGGTGAAGGCATTTCGATGTGGAGAATATGATGAATGCATTGAGAAGGCAAAGGCTTCTGCAGCGAACTCTTGTAAGAAGGCCGTGAAATACGCTCGGAGGGAAGATGCGATTCTACATGCTCTTGAGCTTGAGAGTGCCCTTCTAGGCAAGGACCAGTTGGACTTTAGCTATAGGACTGAGAAAAATGCTTCAGATGGCGAACCTTGCGTCTTAGCCGGTGAATCTCCTCCTGTGTCTGATTCTTGTGAAGAAGAAGAAGAAGAGGAAGGAGAAGGAGGAGAAGAAGACGAAGACGAAGAAGAAGAAGGAGACGAAGAGGAAGAGGAAGAGGAGGAAGAAGAAGCCATCATGTCTGACGACGTTATTAATTCGGAAGACGCTTTTGCAAAAAAGAGTAATTATGAAGACACTTGTCCAAAGAAAAGTAACTCTGAAGTGAGCTCCGATTCAGCACCCGAAATGTCTCATTCAGCTATTCCTTTGGAAGAGACTAATCCTGCCAGTTCCTCAAAGGTGCTATCTGAACAGAATAGGAGGAGAACGCCGAATGATTCCGAGGACGATGGTACTGTTAAACGTATGAGAGGACTTGAAGATTTGGGTATGGGTTCATTGGCTAATGGGAAAGTCCATGCAGGAGAGAAACCTGAAATAGTTCAACAAGAGGATGCTTCTCATCGTGATGCGAATGCTGGAAACTGCGTGACTAATGGAAATGCCCCTAAAGTTATTCATATGTATTCATCATCATTGAGAAGAAAGAGATCTCCTGTGCCAACTGTACAGGAATTTTTGAAAAGGAAAATTCGCCGCCGGCCGTTGACAAAGGTTTTGGAGAGCACGGCAATGGTATCTATTCCAGTGACTTTTGATCAACCTCCTAATACCTGCAGTTCATCCGAAAGGGGAGCATCTGATAGCAAACTTCCCGGATCAGATACTGCAAAAAAGAGAAGAAATTCTTTGGCGACTGCCAATAGTTCAGATGGCAATGGCAATGCAGTTTTTTGTGAGAATGAAGCCACAATAAGTGTTTCTGAAGCGTCTCGGATTAATTCTAAGGCAAAGGAAAATGAAGTCTCCAGTATATCCGAGCTCCCTGAGAATAACTCCTCTGATAAGCTCTTTGAAGTGTCATTTGATGGAGAGGAGAAGAACGCTGCTGGTATGCTTGAAGTGAATAATTATGAATTATTTTTATAATATATATTCTCTCTTGATGTGTAGGTTTTGCTTTGGTGTTGTTTTGTTGATGAAATAAGTATCATCAGCTGATTTCATTTCTGCTCCACATTGATTTTAGTCTATCAGATTCTTCTTGCTTCCTGTATATCCAAATTTATCTCTGACTCTGCCATCGTCTATACATTCCTTCATGTATCTATTTAGAATTCATTATAAAAATAAATGTATCAATTTAGAATTACCGGATCCTCCTCAAGAGGTGACGCAGTGGTCGAAGGCTTGAGTTTTGAAAGTGTGCTCCTCTCAAGGTCTTAGGTTCAAGACTCACCTGTGATATTAATTTACATACACCTCCTGTGTACCCATTCCTTCGATGTCTTCTGGTGCTTGACCGAGGGACGGGCGTGGTTACTCTTAGTATAGTGGAGCGAAGCTCCAATTTCTCGATTTCCAAAAAAATTAATTAAAAAATTACGGGATCTGCTTATCTATTCTATTGGGGTCATCCCTTCATCCCTTCACAGATAGGAAAAGGCTTTTTTCGTGCATTTTGTTGGGGTATTTGGCAAGAACGCATTTCAAGATAAATTCTCTAATTATACATCTTTCTTTGGGTTGATAGTTAATTTGGTTGTATCTTGGATTAAACGCCTACCTATTTTTGTTGATTATAGCTACTCGTCCCTTCTTCATAATCGGAGAGGTCTTTTGTAAGTTGCCCGAATGGGCTTTCTTTTCTTGTAATTTCATCCATCAATAAAATTGTTTCTTATCCAAAAAAAACAATTGGGTTCTTTTGACCTTGCTGTTATGCATGTCCATTTTTAATTTGCTTTATGTCAAACCGTTATGCAATACCATATATTGTAAGTTTTTAGTTTTTCTTCAAAATCAGATACTATTTTGCTAATTTTTGTTCCTCAACTGTCAGGGTTGTCTCCTACAAATCCTTCTTCATCCGGAAGGGCTACGTTCGGTGCAACGAAGGAACCCGGTTCTACAACTTCTGCTGCCACTTGTAATGATAATACTAACCAAAAGACTGAGAGTGGTACTTCAAGGTGGCAAATAAAAGGAAAGAGGAAGTCAAGGCATTTAAGTAACTATAGAAAACAAGATTCAATGAACTCCTTGGATGTGGATGATGGATCTGATGCTTGCTTGGCAGGTAAAGTGGATTGCAACAGCTTTGGTAGATTCCCATATGCAAATGATTGTAGCCTACTAGCTAAGTCCAAACAATTTGCTGAAAGTCAGGTGGATGGACTCTGTGAATGGAGTAAACCAATATCTTACTGGAAACCTCATGAAAGTGAACTGAAAACTGAGGTGAAACAATTGCTTGATGACTCTCTCGTCCCTCAAAAATTGCTTCCGTTTCGCCAGTCGCGCTTTACCGTCCATTCTCGATATCAGATGCCAGAATATTATGGTAGAAACTATGGAGCTAATTCAGTGTTGTATGATGTTGAGCTTGAGGTGAAAGCCAGCTATAGGCCCCAGCATGTTCCATTGGTTTCTCTAATGAGCAAATTGAATGGTAAAGCCATAGTTGGTCATCCTCTTACTGTTGAAATTGTGGAGGATGGGCACTGTGATTCCTTGTTAAGCAAACCAGATACTGAACTGGAGGGTGACGATAACCATTATGCAGCAAAGCACTCTGCATCTACGAGAACTCGAGCCAAACAGTCACCATCCCAACCGAGTTCCTCACCCAGAAACTCGCCGAGAATGAAAAAATCTGGGCATTTGTGTAAAAAGATCCGCAAACTATCTTCGCTGACTGGTAACCGACACCAAAATCAGCCGAAACAATTGGTACAGAAGTCTAATGATCATGTCATCACCTGCATCCCCCTTAAAGTAGTATTCAGTCGAATAAACGAAGCATTGAGTGGTTTAGCCCGACCAACCCCGACCATCTCACCATGCCTTAACACAAGCGGTCCGTGAATTAGGTTCGTTCGTTCGTTCTTTGATAGCTTACTTAAATTATACAAGTTGTACAACCTAGCCTCCGCCGATTTAGACTTTGCATACAGCAGCATTCAGCTTTAAGTTAGATTGATAGAATCAACTGTACAAGTTTGATATTTTGATATTGTAGAGAGGAAGTGGTAAGACAGGAGTAGGAAGCTTGGTTTCTGTTAGCCTTTGTATATATGTAAAACTAGCAGCAGAGTTGTGAAGATGGTGATTGGAATCATCTTGGTATTTGGTGTCATTGTTTACCTCTTTTAGTTAGTCTTTTTTTTAGACCAAGAGTCAATAACTTTCATTCCCATTGTAATGCTTTGTAACATTGTCACTAATTTATTCTCAGTAAACTTCTAAATTTGTTCTTTAGCCTGAAAGTGTGATCTGGATTCATATATTTCATCCTATTTTTTACTTTCTTTTTTTAGCATTTAAAAAGTCATTCTAAATCAGCCTTTAGAGTGTGCTGTAATATGGTAATCCATGAACTCAGTTTCAAAGTTTTTTACACAACTATAATGGTAGAATGATTATGGGAAGGATGAAAAATCATGAAAAGAATTCAGCATTTTTGAAAGCCTCCTCTTGGTATCATCAAAAGGAAGCTATGCTTTTCTCTCTCTCTCTCTCGCTCTCTCGCCGCTGGGCCCTGCGCCTCTATCGATTGAATGACTCCGCCGGAGAACAGGGATGGCCTTCCCTCACAACGCTGAGGATTGGGTGGAAAAGTTACACGTTTGATGTTGATGCTAAATCTCCGACACAGTTTAGAATCAAAGAGGAGACTAGGGACCGGAGTTTTACTCTCATATTGGAGAAAAGGACATTGTCATGGATCATAGATACTTTCAACCGGCTCAAAGATCATCCGCTGAACCAGAAATTCTTCTACAAGCTTCAAACGGGCGGCTCTGTTCTTTGGATTGAAAAATGTCCAACTAGAAGAGGCTATTGTGCAGAATTTCATAGAATTGCTCCCAATGGAGCTACGAATAAGATTATTATTCCTATGGGAAATGATGGTAGAGGGTGGTCAGATTTTCACAGAAGCATCAAAGTCTTTAATGAAGGGATTGTTCTAAAAGCCGACAACGCCATTAAATCTACCAACCACTCGCCATCTTCATCAAACCCATTAAAGGAGCCATTTATTAGAGAAGAAGGTAAACAAATCAATGTTTGGAATAAAGGGAAAGTTGTAATGAGCCCCCAGAACGAACGACCGAAAGAGAATAGCATTGATTATCTTCTCCCCTTGAACCTCTCCACTTCCTTCTTAATACAGAGAGAATGTTTTCACGAGACTTGGAAGGACATCAGAGAAGCATTGAAAGAGATTGCAAGGGTTGACGTCGCCATCAGTCCTCTGTTACCTGATAAAGCCCTTCTTGCTTGCGAAAACAGAGAGCTTTTTGCTACGCTTGCTCGGGCTGGCGACTTGTTTAAAGTCGGAAAATACAATGTCCGATTTTGGGATTATGACTCGAAGGTGCTGCTTAGCAATCCGGTGGTTCCATGTTATGGAGGATGGATTCATGTGCGCGACTTACCATTGGATTTATGGTCTATACAGAGCTTCAAATCGATTGGAGACGCTTGCGGAGGTTACATTGAGACGGCTCAAAAAACTCTCACAAGATTGGATATGATGGAGGTGAATCTTAAAATAAAAGAAAATCACAAGGGTTTTATCCCAGCTGAGGTCAAAATTCTATCATCGTCTTATGGGGAGGTTTCTATCAAGATTGACCCATTTTTTGATGAGAAAATTCAAAACGGCTATCTACAGAGCATCCATGGAAAAATTTCGGCGAGTACTTCAATGGCTTCTTCATCACGCGCCGCCGTCTGGGAATGGGTTCCGGTGACAAAGAAAAAGAGCGGCAAACTTATTGATGGCGACAGGTCCGTACCCCTATCTTTACCTTCTTCTTCTTCTTTTGCGGCTTTAGACCCTGAAACCTCCCCTGACACAGCAGACCAACCCTCTCTCTCTTCCCGCCCAACGAACCAATTTAAAAACCAAACTCTCCAACCCAGCCAGACAAGCCTCGGGCCCCACCAAAAACCATACCCACCCAACCAGATTTCTAACCGAAAAGCTCAACCAAACCAGAAATCTAACCAAGTTAGTCAACCAACCTCTGGGCCCCACCTTATCGAAACTCCATCGTCCTTGGCCATACAAATCCATTCACCTCAAAAAACCATATCTGTCCGTACTAAGCTGCCATCTATCTACCCCAAAACATCCTCCCCAACCTATAAACCCATCGTCATCGACAATCAGCCTTCTTTACTCATCACTGGTAACCGATGTTCATCAACTGCTGTTTACCCATCAAATGTCTCGGAAATTGGTTGTTCTTCTCCTGGAGATACCCCACATAGTGAGCAGAGATTGACGATCCAACAGGAAGATGCCATGGCTGACCTTGAATCCTTTTTTAAGGAGAGTTATGAGAACCAACAGGAGCCAATACCATTAAGTATTGACAACTCCTTGGTTGAACATAGAGCTGCTTTTTTATCCGAGGAAACTTTATTGGCTTGGAATCGGATTTTAGAGGTTGACATCCCACCGGAAACAACAGCTTTGATCCCTTTCTTCTTTCCTTGGCTTGAAAAGAATAAGTTATACATCGCTACTATGCCATCAAACAAGGGACAAAGCACATTGCAGAAAAAACAGAGAAGTTGGAAGAGAGAGCTTGATGGCCTTAAATCCTCTATTAATTATGATTGCAATTCTGTGCAAAAGCAGAATAATTGGTCATCTAGTTGCACATGAAGATTATAACCTGGAATGTGAGAGGTTTGGGACACTGGAAGAAGAGAGCATTGATAAAAGACTTCATGAAACAACACAACCCTGCTGTTTTGATTATTCAGGAAACAAAGAGACCATTGATGGACAGAAATATCATTAAATCTATTTGGAGCTCAGGAGGATTAGCTTGGAGTGCATTAGATGCTGTTGGATCCTCGGGAGGAATTTTGATGGTTTGGAATGAAACCATCTTAAAAGATGCCCAAATCATCAAAGGTAAATTTACAGTCTCTGTTAAATTTGTTTTAGTTGATCTATTTGAGATGTGGATTACAGGAGTTTACGGTCCTAATGAGTATAGAGGAAGAGAGATGCTGTGGAAAGAATTGGATGAATTAAATTCCAAATGTAATCCTAATTGGATTATTGGAGGAGACTTTAATATCCCCCGATGGACGTGGGAAAAGTCGGCTGCAGGGGTACCAACCAGAGGAATGAAGAATTTCAACTCATTTATTAGCAAATCTGGTTTGACGGACATCTCTTTATCAAATGGATTATTTACATGGTCGAACGGTCGACAATCCCCGACCATGACACTCATTGATAGATTCCTAATCAAGGGAAGCATTGAAACAAAGTTTGAATCGGTTACAGCTAGAAGACTTGAACGCATCACTTCTGATCACTACCCAATTTGTTTAAATTTGGGTAAGGAACGGTGGGGGCCCTCTCCTTTTCGGTTTATAAATACATGGATGGATCATCATGATTTTCGACCTTTTCTTGAGAAGTGGTGGACTGAAAATGATCTTCTTGGATGGCCGGGTCACGGTTTTATTATGAAGCTTAAATCTGTCAAGCAGACCATTAAGCTTTGGAATCAAGAGACCTATGGTCACCACAAAGCTAATTGTTTTATTTTGAAAGAAAAGATTGCCTCTATCGATGCTAAGGAGGAATTGGGCGACTTGAATGAAGATGATTTGTTGTTGAGATGCAATGCTAAGGCCGAATTGATTGAGGTTGTGGCTAAAGAAGAAGCTCTATGGATCCAAAGAAGCAAAGCTCAATGGCTTCTTTTGGGTGATGAAAACACCTCATTTTTTCATAGATGTGTGGCTGCCAATAGAAGGAAAAGCACGATCATCGAGTTATCATCTGCGAATGGGGATAGTTTGGTGAAAGATGGTGAGATTGAAGAAGAATTTCTTTCTTTTTATAAGAATTTATACTCCAAAAACCAGAATAGAGCTCCTTTCCCCCACATCATTGATTGGAGTCCCATCTCTAATTGTCAGAGTAAAGATCTTGAAATCCCATTCACAGAGGCGGAGGTGCTGCAGGCCGTTAATGATTTGGGTTGTAATAAGACTCCTGGACCGGATGGATACACTGTTGAATTTTTTAAAAAATCGTGGAACATTCTTAAGAAAGACATTCTGAAAGTGTTCGATGATTTTTTCAAAAATGGTATCATTAATGCTAGTCTGAATGAGACCTATATTTGCCTTATTCCCAAAAAATCTAACCCTTTGACGGTCTCTGATTATAGACCGATTAGCCTGACTACTTGCCTCTACAAAGTGATTGCTAGAGTGCTATCGGAACGTTTGAAAAAGGTTCTGCCACACACCATTACCAAGTACCAATCGGCTTTTGTTGCGAATAGACAGATCTTGGATGCTAATCTTATTGCAAATGAGCTCATTGATGAATGGGAGAGGAAAAAGAATTCGGGGATTGTATTGAAGCTTGATATTGAAAAGGCTTTTGACATGGTTGATTGGGATTTTCTTGATGACATTTTAGTTGCAAAAGGCTTCAGAGTATTATGGCGGAAGTGGATAAGAGGCTGTATTTCGACCACAAATTTTTCCATTATCATTAATGGAAGGCCTCGAGGAAAATTATATGCGACCAGAGGTCTTAGGCAGGGGGACCCCCTTTCTCCCTTCCTTTTCATCATTGTTATGGACTGTTTGAGCAGACAGTTAAACATCGCTGAGAAAGACGGTTTAATTGAAGGTTTTTGCTTCTCATGCCAGAATAGACGGGAATCTATCACTCATCTTCAATTTGCTGATGATACTATTCTTTTCTCATCGATGAAGAAGGACTCCCTTAGTAACTTGGTCCAAGTTATTAAGTCTTTTGAATGTGCATCTGGGTTGAATATTAATTGTCAAAAGTCTTCATTGCTTGCTGTGGGTATTGATAAAGATGGGGCGGAAAGATTGGCTAGGCCTCATTGTTTCAGGGTAGAAGATTGGCCATCATCCTACCTCGGCCTCCCTCTAAAAGGAAACCCGAGAAATATGAGTTTCTGGTCACCGGTGATTGAAAAAGTGGAAAATAGGCTTCTATCTTGGAACGCATCTCATATTTCAAAAGGGGGACGCCTCACTCTTCTTAATGCCTCTTTGGCAAATATACCGGTTTACTATCTATCTCTTTATCTGGCACCGAAGAAGGTTACGGAAGCCATTGAGAAGTTGATGAGAAATTTTTTATGGAGAGGAAAGGGGGGATCCAAATTGAACCACTTACTTTGATGGGAGAAGGTTACAACTCCACTCGAAAATGGAGGTTTGGCATTGGTGAATATTCATAAGAAAAATATTTCGTTATTGGCTAAATGGCATTGGAGATATTATGATGAGAAAGATGCGTTATGGCGATCATGTATGGATGTGAAATTTGGGAACGAGAAGGAGGATTTTAAAGCGGGCATTAGAAATATTCGCTCATCCAAAGGGCCTTGGAGAGACAGTGATAAATGGAAGCATTTGATCTACTCAAACATCACAATGAAGATTGGGAATGGAAATCGAACCAGTTTTTGGAATGACAAATGGCATGGGAACAATGAGCTCAAATGTATGTATCCCTTACTGCACAACTTATCTATGAATAAAGAGGCTAGAGTGGCTGATTTCAGAAACAGGGAAAATGGGGGATGAGATATTAAGCTCAGAAGAGGACTCAAGGATGAGGAGATTATTGAATGGGCCTCTCTATCTAATGTCCTTGACAATAC
>JBBMEF010052667.1:0-12578 GCA_037832685.1 Sicyos baderoa
ATTGTTTCTGCCATTCATGGTGACTGTTCGCTTGTTGCGCGTGGCGCCTAATGATATTTTGTTTTTTCAAAAAAAAATAAAAATAAAAAATTATGAGTTTAATTCATGACAACTATCAATTCATAAATTAATTTCTTAAAATATTGTACGATTAGATGATATCTCGTAACATTAATCAAGGTGAACGCAAATTGACTCGTCGCGAGTATAAAAATAACATATAACATTTTGATTTATAGATTATACAATATGTCACTCGAACTCGACTCATAAATGTGTTATTTTAATAACAAAACAAGCTTAAGATGATAGGTTCAATTCATGCTGGTCACCTAACTAAGAATTAATTTTCTAGGAGGTTTCTTGACATTTAAATGTTGTTGATATTAATCAAGGTGCGCGCAAGCTTGCTCGAATATAAAAAAAAAAAAAAAAAAACTTAACGCCTCATCGCTAGATCGATCCACCGCCGCTGTGATCGGCGCCGAGTGAACCCGTATCAACCAAGGTTCTTCTTCTTCCTATTCAACTCCACTCCTCAGATTCCATTTAGGGCTTTCCCCTCCATTTCCCCGATCATGGCTGCGATTCAATTGACGCCGGAAGATGCCGAGTTGTTGCATCAGGCTCGGGCTGCTCCGTCCGCCGTCGATCTTGTCTCCGACGACGACCGATCAGTGGCCGCCGATTCTTGGTCCATCAAGAGCGAATATGGTAGCACCCTAGACGATGACCAGCGTAATGCCGACGCTGCTGATACTCTATCTGCTGGGAATTTGCGTGCCGCTTCGGATTACAGGTATACGCTAGTTCTTTCTTACGAATTGTGTGATTTTTTTGTTTCGAAGTTGGGAATTTGATGTTTCTTTTTTCATTTCTTTACGTTTGATTGATTCATAAACCATTTAATGATCATGTTTCTGTGGTTGATTTCTTGAATAATCGATTCCTAGATTCTCGTTCTTCCAATCGTTCGCTCTTTCTTTCCTTAGTCCTATAGACTTGGGTGGTTTTCTTGTATTTTTTCTGAAACAAGAAACAAAGATTTCATTAAGAGACTGAAAGAAGCAAAAGCTTCAGTTACAAACCTCAAAAAGAGGGAGGAAACAAATGGTACAAAAGAGAAAGATCAGAACAAAACAAAAGAGGAGTAGGAAAACTGTTGTAGTTGTGTCTTTTTTGCTTTGCTTAAAGATCTGATCTGTGCTTCACTACGTTTAGCTCTAACTAATGTCACAATAATGACCCGAAAATATTGTTGTTGAAGAAACTTTTTTGGATTAGCCATGCAAGTAATGAGTTTAAACCTATGAAAGACACGTAACAACTACGTCTAGTTGCAACTAATGTCACGATAATGACCCGAAAATATTGTTGTTGAAGAAACTTTTTTGGATTAGCATGCAAGTAATGAGTCCAAACCTATGATAGACACGTAACAACTACGTCTAGTTGCAACTAATGTCACAATAACGATTGCTTAGATATCACGTGAGACTAGTTGAGTTCAATCATGTATAAGTATTCAATGGAAATCTTGCTTAGAATCTTTATAACACACAAGGAAGTAAAATAGTCCATCGGTAACTACTCGACCAGATTAAAAAATAATAATACTATACAGCTATTAATCTGGTACATGGAATTCTTTTACTGGCCGTATTTTCATTCTCAATAAAACTGGTTACATTTTCAGTTCTGACAAGGATGAAGTTGAACCAGATGCTGACGTTGTGACATCAGTGCTAGGTCTCCAAAGTTATTGGGATTCTCAATATGCAGGTGAATTGACAAATTTTCGTGAACATGGCCATGTAGGTGAAGTCTGGTACGTAAGAATTGCTTAAGGTATCTTGTTTTCTATTATTAAGTTGTTGCCTGTTGGAATTCTGACAAAAGATGTAGTTAGTAGTTAGCTGCACTTCAATTTTGTGTACATTTTTGGTCATCTATTCCATGTACTATATGTTGGTATTCTCTGTGTAACTTTTTTTTTACAAGAAACTACACTTTTCATCGGTATATGTAAATATGTTATTGCTTAAGGGATACAAGCTTCACCAGGCGGTGAAAGAAAGTAATAAAAAACAACAAATAACATAACAAAAAACATAGACGGCCAGCTAACTAAAGAGCCATTGAGAGATTGAACTGTTCACAAACTATTAACTCGTTGAACATGATGTTTTTAGAGTAGAAACAATTGTCAGAAGACCCAATGAGGGAGGAACTACAAAAGATCTCTTCACTTGGCTAAAAGAGAGGCATCACTATAATCATGGAAAATGGGAGAACATTTCTCTTTGAACATGATATTAGGTATCAGTAATTCAAAGGATGATTTACTGATGATTTGCTTGCAATCTTCGGCTTGTCCATAGCTAGACCCAAAGACATCCAAAAAATAACACACAGTAATCCCTCCTTTTTGTAGCTATGATCTCACCACTTCGATATCTTAATGGCATAACATTATATAATGTCTCGAGGATTATGGTGTTTTAAGTGCAATTGGGTTTGTTAAACTTGATTGAGTAGTTAAATTTTAATGATTTAAAAAATAAAGTAGATTTGGGTAGAATCAGAGACTTGACTTTTATTCACTCATCTACTTTTCTAATTTTTACTTTTTTTCATTCTTCAGGTTTGGATCTGAAGTTATGGAAACTGTTGCTTCTTGGACAAAAAGCTTGTGTTCTGATGTTTCTCAAGGTCGGTTTGGCAATCAAGTTGACAATGTTAAGTCCTTGAATGTTGAACGAGATTTTGAATTCTTGACTCATTGGAGTGTACTTGATATTGGGACGGGAAATGGTTTGCTGCTTCAAGAACTTGCTAAGGAGGGGTATGTGTCGATGTGCCTTTCAATTCTTGCTTACATTGAAGAGAAGACATATGTCTTATCTCAAGTGCATTGGGGTAAGCTTTGGTTAATAGATTGAGTAGGAGAAGCATATTGTGGGGGATGTTTTATACGCCTTTTTATAAACGTAGTAATACATTTTGGATGATAGATTCCTTTTTCATATGGAATCTCCATATTCAACAAACCAGAGAGGAATGTTGTCTAATGTTACTCTCTCCAATTTGTGTTTTTTTATGAATCAGGAAATGACTATCAATTAACAAACATTTTCTTCACGTTTGACTAATTATATTCACCCTTCAGAACCATCATGGGTTGGCTTAGTGGTCTAGAGAGTCTTGGAGAACTAAAAATTATGGGTTCAATCTATGGTGTATAGTCTTCATAAAAGTAGGTGTTAAAACCATCAGCATCACCATCCCATATGAGCATTTTAAGAAGAGGTAGAAGAAAGGAAGGATGATAGAAATGGCTTTCCTGGGGCTTCTATCATAGGGTACATACTGTTTGCTGACGATTTTCCACCACTGAGCTTTAGGTTCTCAAAAAACTGCCATAACCAGTTAGCCAATAGAGGCCTTATTACGATATTTTAAGATTCTCAACCTACTCGTCTAATCCCCCCGCCTCCCTATACCTTGACACCACCTTCCACCGAACCATGTTTCATTTCTACCGTTTATGCTTTTCTTATAAAAATGGTCATGGTTTATGCTTTTCTTTTCTACCCTTTTGGATGTTTACTATTTTTTTTCATTGAAATAGATTCTTAGTGTATGTGTGCAACATTTGTGGTAAGAAACTCAAGGATTAATCTAGGTGATTAAGACTTTTGCACTCAGCTAGAGAGTTCTTGGTTCCCAATCATCCAGGGTTGTTAAGTGATAGGCTCTAGTTAGTTTTGAGCTCAATTTAATCTTAAAGGCTGAAAGATTTTAGTTACTATTACTAAGGAATGAACAAGCGCTCACAATAGTGTCGGTACTTGCTAATTGTCATCTTGCATTTGCTTGCAGATTCTCTAATTTGACAGGAACTGATTATAGTGAAGGGGCAATAGATCTTGCTAAAAGCCTCGCAGAGCGAGATGGTTTTTCCAATATTAATTTTTTGGTATGACTTAGCATTCAAATATTTTGATTACCCTACTAATTCAAAATCTTTACGAATTTCCTTCTCTCTTTGGATTTTGGGAATTGGTAGGGATTTATTTTTTGTCTTTTTGTAAGAACATATATCTTTTTTTGCTCGTATACTTTCCTGATATATATTATATATTTCTTTTTTTGAAGAATTAAAAATATATATTGTTATACTCTTTTCTCCCCAGTTTCTCTTTGCCATATGTGGCTTCTATCTATCTATCTCACTGTTGTTTCTGGTTGATCTTGTAATTTTCATTTTATCAAGGAAAGTTTCAGTGTTTCCTATAAAAAAAGTTTGCTAAACTAAGTTGTCACATTTTTACTGGGCTATTTTGACTTGTGTGGCACATGTGATGTGAGTAATGCATTGTCGATCTCTTGAAATTTAGGTGAGCTTATTTTCAGAGTTAAATAGATTCTTTGGTTGATATAATTCAATTTACCCCAACTTATAAGCTTAAGTTCTTGACATGATAATCAACATGATTCAACAACAACATGGTATCAAAGCATGAGGTCTTATGTTCAAACCTTCATTTCCTCCCTAATAAATATTGGTTTTCATTTGGATATTTTCCAAATTTTCAATGCCCAAAAGTGAGAACGGTTGATTGATATAATTAAATTTAGCCCAGTCTATCATTTTTGTGTTGATTGTTGATTTAACGTGATTCAACAAATCATTTTTCATTTGCTAAGAGACATTAATTGACAAATTAGATTTGGGAGACAGATTGGACATGTTTAGTCCATTTCTTTAGTCCATCCAACTGTTGGTCAGATTATGTTGCAAGTGACAGTAATTGACAAATTCAGAAAGCAAGTGGAAGTAGAGAATTTTGCAAGCATGAAAGTTAGAACTTGTTTGCTTTCAATTGTCTTAGAATTATTCAACTCAACCCTCGTACTACTGTTGATCGTGTCTTATTTTCAAGTGTCTTAGTATGGACATGTATAGTTCACTGATTTATGAATAGTCAGGGTAGACCATCATAATTGCATTGTTTTATATGGCTTAGGTTGATGATGTTCTTGAGACAAAGTTGCAAGGGAAATTTCAACTCGTTGTCGATAAAGGGACTTTAGATGCAATTGGATTGCATCCAGATGGTTCTATTAAAAGGTGTCATATATCCTCTAATATGAACTGCTTCTCATTCAACATTTCGATCGATGCTTAACACGGGTGTCATATACTCCATAATGAATGGATAATTAGTGATTTTCAAGTTTGATAGATATTGCTGAGTAGAAGGTCGAAGTAATTGGAAGTTCGTGTTTCCTTTTTACTATTTCCAGGATCACGTATTGGGAGTCTGTATCGAAACTGGTGTCTCCAGGCGGGTTATTGGTAAGACCTTTCCCTCCCCTAGCGATCTTGCTTGCTGAACGAATAAAAATAGTAAAGACTATAGAGTATGCTTCATGTTAACCACCCTGAGTTATCCCGCTGTTTTCATAAGTGATAAAGTAAAAGTACTTTCTAGTTCAAAACAGAACCTTTGGCTACCTACCTAAAATTTTCAATTTCTTTTTTCCACCATCCAAATATTGTAGTATCTTACAAATAGTTTTTTGAGATTCTATTTCGATCTTTTGACGGTTTTTTGGGTGTAAACTTGCCTTATAGTCTCTTTGATATTTCTTGCAATCAACTATAGGTGTTAAAGTTTTTTTTTCTCTTGATGATTAGCCTCTGTATTCAGCTTCTTCCCTTCCCCCTTCTTTTTGATAGGCATTTTTGGAACACTTTCTCTCAGATGCAACTCTCTCACTAATCAATGAAAATATTTCTGTGAAAAAAGGTTTCTCTTTTCATTCACAAATAGTTTTGTGAGATTTACGAAATGTCTGTTAGCTTCCGTGGCGTACTTACCGATTTTTCTCATTTGCATTTTATGTTCATTTGCATTTTAGAGCTAGTGCATAGACATTGCTTCCTTCCTTTGGTGAAACTGTAATGCAACTGAGAATGACTTGCTACTGATAAATTGCTGTAGGTGATCACTTCTTGCAACAGTACAAAAGATGAACTTGTGCAAGAAGTTGAGAACTTCAATCAAAGAAGGGTTAATTCCTTAGCAGAATCGGAGTCATCCGATGAAACACACAGAGAATTGCCTGCATTTGAGTACCTCAGCCATGTTCGTACGTACCCGACGTTCACCTTTGGAGGATTGGTGGGATCTCGCGTTGCCACTGTGGCATTTCTTAGGAACTGATAGGATTAGTTCGGGTACGTTACACAAATATTATGGAGACTTTATGTTTGTGTAAACTTTGAACCATTTTCAGACTTTTTAGCTTATGCTTAGGGAACTGATGTAATTACTTACGGTGGGTAGTAAAATGGAAGATTACTGAATTGCAGCTTCTCATGAAGTGTGATATTGAGATCTCAGTGCCCTTTTCAAGATTTCAATAAACAACTTGCACTAAGCACAAAGTCATTGCAATGATTTGAAAATGTTGCAATTTATTTTTCTTAGTTCAACCATAATTTCATGACAGCTTGATGATGAATACACACTTTTGAGAAAACATGTTGCAATTCTTAGACATTACTTCCCTTATTACTGAATAAGAGTTTCATAAGGCTGACTTTACTTCTTGTTTAGCTAAGGGATAGACATGCAAAGTTGTTATTTGACCAAGTAGAGAAAGCACATTGCTAAGCTGCTCAGCAGAGAATGTGATTTATTTTTAAATGTGGATTCACTAGAAATCTCAAAAACCGATACGACCGACCAAAATCGATTGGAACATCGGTCGGTTGGGAGAGTTGAAAACAAATTTAGTGTTTGATTTAGAACACTAATAGAATAATCGAACTAAAACTAGCAGAATAATTAACTGTAAATGATCCACATTTTTTTAAATATTAGATGACCCACCTATTAACTTATTGAAATTTAAAAAATTTACATGACATCTATTAGCTAGGTTAATTTTAACACAATTGACACAAATAACAAACATGACAAATTAGTAGAAATAGTCATACAATTGATAAGGAATGTACTTTTTGAATTCAATAATTTTTGGAACTCAAACTCTTAACCAACTGATTACTAAATGATACATAATACCATAAAGGGTATTAATCCTTTTAGTTGGTAAGGAATGCTCTAAAGTGATTTATAAGGTTAGATTAACAAACAAAAGAGAAGGGCGTTGATTATGATATTTGGTTATATAAATAGAGAAATTGAGGAAGAGAGAAAAAGAGAGTAAACAATTATTTGAGTGAATGTTTAGAGCTTGAGAAAGTGTTCTCAAGAGAAGCATCCAAGTGCATACGTATATAACTATTTTCTTATTTCCATATTTTAATATATAGTTGGGTTCTATCATACAACCGGGCCTAAAGAAAAATATACTCAAAACATTCCATTTTGAACATGGAAGTTATTGACTTTTTGAAGTTCCAAAGACAACATTTATAATTATGATTGGACTAAAATTAAATTAAAGGTGGTAAGATGAAGGCATATGGTCTAAAATGCTCAAGATGTCATAAATCTGCTACAACATTCTTAATTTTGACTCATAAATAAGTCACAATATTTATCATCAATGACATTATAGATCAATGTAGTTATCATTCACCATACAAACACGTTATTCGTAGCGTAAGGACAATAACGGATCCCTGAACCCGAGCAATTGTATTACAAAAACAAAAGAAAATTGCCCATACCTAAGAAGGCATTCAACATGAGTGAGATACAACAAAACAGCTACAACAAGCACAAGCAGCAGTTGTTCATTCATTGGAAGCTGCATATTCATTTGGAGCAGTTCCTGCATCTGCATGGTAGGGTTTGTGAGGATGGATAAGTAACCTTTACTTTTTTAGACTAAATTATAAGTTTTGTAGATGAAGTTTTAGGGTTGTCTTTTATTTTCAATATCCCATAGTGTGGGTAAATTACCGGATTGCACTTTTTTTTTTTTTTTTGAAACAAGGTAACCACGCCCGTCCCTAGACCAGGCACCGGAGAGTGACATCGAAGGAGTATGTCACAGGTGAGTTTCGAACCTGAGACCTTAAAGGGAGCATACCTTCAAAGCCCAAGTCTTCACCCACTCTGCCACCCCTTGGGGACTACCGGATTGCACTTTGACTAATCTCACAGACAACTGTTCGATCCTACTATATTTGGTGGTCAAGAAAACTCGTAAGAAATTAATTTCTATTGATAATTCATTATGCTAATTCATTTAGTTAATGTACATTACAAGTACGGGTTAAATGTTGGACATTTTAGTATGAGTGAGCTTACCATGGGTTGTGAATAATAACAAGGTTAAGAATTTGGTTAATTAACCAATTGCCTTAATTAACCTTAGTTACCACAACTTTGTATAGCTTCATGCCTCATCGATGCTCTTTGTACAAACTCTTCTTCTTCCTCCCCTTGATCTCTCGATTTCGAGGGTTTCAGATTCTGAATAATGTACTCTCACTTTATTTGCCTAGTGGATGTAAAGCTTCGACCTAACCAAACCACTTAAAATTGTTGTGTTCATTGTTCTGCCCTTTCTCCCTATTTTCGATTCTGCGTTTTAGGGTTTTGTATGGTGTTCATCTCGTTAGTGATTCACTTCCATTTGCAACTCACACATAGGTATATGTCTACCATGGATTGAATTCATTCCCTCTAACACTTCATGATTTTCAAGATCTTTATTGACTTCTGGATTGTGTTTATTTATTATTATTTTTTATATAGGAAATGATAACTTTTCATTGATGGAAGTGAATCGTGTTCCAAAATTTTAGAAGTTACTAACAACCAATTAGACAAGTAATTAAAAGTTTGAGGAGAAACTTTTTTAAGTTCAAGGACTAGATGGACACAATCTCGAAGGTCTAGATAGACAGACATTAGACACAATCTTCAAAGTTAAAGAACCTAAGTTATTATTTTCAGCTAAAGCTTGAATAGAAGAGCATACCTTTGCCATCTGATGGAGCGTATTGAGACTTCCGGTATCGTGTTGGCTGTTGTGTTGGCTATGTAAGACAAAAAATTTGCAATCACGTAAGTTTTCCTACTTTATAATACCAATACTAAAAGAGGGTGATAAAACTACAAGACTATCAAATCATTACACAATATTTGTATCGATGCCTTGTCGAAGTACTGAGTAATACCCTTCAATTTGAGCAAAAATAGTCGCAGATATGGTAATGGCAGCACCCTCCTTTTTCTTTTCTTTTTTTTTTATATTTGTGACAGTCCGGACCAGCTTTCACGCACCTCGACTAATGTCACGAGACATACCGTCTAACCCTACAACATTTGGATATCAAGGAAACCCATAGGAAATTAATTCCTAGGTAGCCACCATAGATTGAACCCATCACCTTATGCACACTAAAACCCTCTATGACCAATTGAGTCACTCTATGATGGTTGCAGCACCCTCCTTTCTCAGGGTTAATCAATGGGTATTATGATTTTTCGACCGTTATGTATAACTCAGAGCTTATTCACTTAAAAATTCTTGGCAAGCTTTTCTTTGCTTAGGAAATCTTGATGGTGTCACTGTAACTTGATTGGGTACTATTAGCTGGTACTACTAACATACACTTCCCTTTTTTTCCTCACTAACTTTTCTCCACAAATACATTCTCTTATTAGTTTTTTACACACTACTTCCCTTCCTAATTCATCTTGACACCTTTTTTGAAACATATTTCTATCTATATACTTTATTTCACTTGTCCCTTCTTTACATATTTCCCTTTTAACATTCAAAATTTCTCAGAAACAAAAAATCAAGCAAGGGTACCAGACAAAACATATTCATCTTTTTTTATTTATAAGTGAAAGAAAAAAAAAATCATATTCTAATACGCCCTTGATCTTTCTTCAAGATATCAAGATCTAAATTTTGAGATGGACAATCACTCTGTTCAACCCATGTGTTAAATACTCAAGATCTCTACCCTAAAATTAATCAAATGTTGTATACTTAAGATGAATGAGCATAATATCCACGAACCTGTAATTTCGGCCGAAGGGCTTCTAGAGGTCCTTTAGGCTTCTCAGCTCCTTGCTGGCATAAGACAAATTAAGGAAGATATATTAGTCAACTAGTGAAGTAATGCAAACTGTTACTGATTTCAGTGTCAAGTAAAAATAGCAATATAAGTTTACAATAGAAATACCTTTCCCAATGCCCAATCAGCAGAATCAAAATAGGCACGTTCATGATCCTGAAGTTGAGATTCAAAAGCTTCAAACACCCATGTGGAAGGATGCATGGATTTCATTGAAAATCATACTGAATGAATAAATAATATTTGACAAGAGAAACATCACCTTAGAAATGAGTGGTGGCTTCTTGGGAACAATCCCTCCATATTTTTTCTTTACAACTTCCTCCTGAAGGGAAAATTAGTTACCAAGTTCAACAAATTAGTAAATTGTTAATAAAATTTAGACTTTCAATTATTATAGAAAACGCTTATGTATGAAGTTACGAACCTCCTTCCGAGATGATGACATAGATTCTTCGGATCCAACATGTCCATCTCCATCCACTCGTCCAGTCTCTTTGATATGCTCAGACATGATTAGCTAGTAAAGCTCAAATAAACAGCAGCACCAATAGTTATAAAATTTCAGCCTGCAGGTAAATTCAACAAATCTTAGATCTAAGTCAAGGGAGAATGAACTGGCAGTATCTTTCACTCATAATCTTCAAGAAAGCTAAGGATCAATTCAAGAACTAGTTGCGATTCATAGATGGGCAACCATTTCAGCCGACCCTCGAACAATATGCCAGCATTCTATATTCATTAGTAGACAGAGAGAAATCAAAGATTTATGGGAATATTTCATCACTAGAAAGCAATGTTTTAAAAGGCTATTGAGGCTAACCCTTAACTTTTAGCCTTGGGGCATGCGCCTTCTTTGGATTATAAGAGGCTTACACCTCTATGAAAATGCACCGAGACTTAAATGATTAGAATAATAAAATTAATTTTCGCCATTCCTTAAAAATATAAGAGTTAAAATCTTAACAATTTGAACCATTGCTACTTTTACTACATATGTTTTTGTAACAACAATTACAAAAAATAGTTACATAAGTAACAATCTTAAAAGGTATCATTTTAGAAATTTTGTTCCAAGTGCAGGGCAACTTTTGGTTATTTTCTTTTCATTATTATTATTATTATTTTAATATAAGTATTATGTTTTGCCCTTGTTTACACAAATTTAGAATTTGTATAACATTTTGAATTTAAATTAGAGACTTACAACTCTTAAAGCCTCTTTAGCCTTTTAAAACATTTAGGCCCATATGTCAAATAAAAAAAAATAAAAAAAGAACATTTAGGCCTCGTTTGATAACTATTTGGTTTTTTGTTTTTGATTTTTGAAATTTAAGCCTATAACAACTATCTTACCATATGTTTTTTTTTACTTGGATATCTACCTCTCACTCATATTTGTAGGAACCAAACCAAAATTTGAAAACAAAAAAAAAGTAGCTTTCAAAAGTTTGTTTTTGTTTTTAAAAGTTGGTTAGTATTCACCTACTTTCTTAAATTTCAAAAGCCAAAAATAAAAAAGCAAATGGTTATCAAACGGGGTCTTAGAAGCAAACCATCCAATATCAGAAACAAAAAGTTCTACCACTGAACTTTCCTCAAGCCCCATCATACATACATAGCTTAAAAAATGGAATCTAACAGTAATAAGGAAAAACAATTCAGCATTGTTCATGGATTCCTGTTTAACCTTTAACATTACCAAATTAATTTCAGGACTAAAAGGAAGAAGATCTTACTTTCTCCCTGAAATTGAACATATATCACAAAAACAATCCTCCTTCCTATCCCCAAATACCGAATCAGAATACAGCTAAACCAGGCAACATTGATATCAATTACCACACAAAAACCTCAACGATATACATAAATTTCATTCGATTTCTCGGCAACGCAGATCACACGGCTCTTCTCTAATTTTCCACAAAATTATCCGTTGAATCATAGAACAATAAAAAAAACAAAAAAAAAAAACGCATCTATGAATCAATATATCAACAAGGTAGGGGAAAAAACAGAGAGAAATGCATCTGTGAAGCGTACTGTAATGGAAAGAGAGGAGGATTGAAGGGCGATGAAAAGATTGATATAAGAATATACCTTTGAGCTGCGATGATGAAGACGAAGGATTGAGCCCGGATCTGATCTGATCGAAGAACAGATCCAAAGTTTTTTTTTTTTTTTTTTTTTTTTGTATTTGTTTGTTCGTTTTTTGAAAAATAAAAATATATTCTTTATATATTCGTTTTTTAAAAATATATTCTTTTTAGCTCAAGATTTTGATGAAAAGGCTAGTGATAGAATTCTTAATTGTGTGGGGAAAAGACTTTCGGAGAGGGATGCCCAGGGGCTTGATGTTCCCTTTTCTCGCTCTGAGATTGAAATTGCTCTTAAGAATTTAAGTCATTCGAAGGCGCCTGGGCCTGATGGTTCAAATGGGTTCTTTTTTCAAAAGTATTGGGATATTGTGGGGGATGAGGTTGTGAGGACTTGT
>JBBMEF010052678.1:1833-12573 GCA_037832685.1 Sicyos baderoa
CATTTAAATATATAAGTAAACATAAATACTATTTTGATAGTAATTAAGATAGTTTATAAATATAAAATTAGTATATAATAAAAACTTATAGTAAAATTAAGAAATTAAATTTAAAACAAGAACATTTAAATATATAAGTAAACATAAATACTATTTTGATAGTAATTAAGATAGTTTATAAATATAAAATTAGTATATATTGGAATTAATAATATAGAAACATAAATATTATTATTTATAGAAGTTAAATTAAAAAATAAGTATAAAATTATTACATATTGATGTAAAATAATAAATTATTGGGAAATCATAGTATTTTCTTCTTTCTACCAATGATTTAAGGAAATGTCTAAATAGTAAAGTATTAAAATTGATGTCTATTTTCAATTTTAGGGGAGGAAAGAGAAAATATTTCTACCATTTATGTCCTTCCCACTTAATTCATATTTTACAAATTAAAATCAATAATCAATCCCATTATTCTAGGAATAAGTTTCATCCCACCAATTTAGGATAACTAATTTTTAGGTTCATTATTAATTGGAATTGTCTCATTTTTCACGTTTGCATCGACCAATTTCTACGTTGCACCAAATCCTCATATCACTATATTTGTTCTTATTCTCATCATCAATTCTCATTTCATTTTCTTCTCTGTCAAATTTCAAGGAGGGTAGAGGAAGCATCGATTACAATTGTCTTTAATAGAAGTCGGGATGAGGGAGATATTTACTCCAACTACAATGCCACCGTGGTTGATATCACATACAACATCTCTTTATCCCTACTAATATTGTCTATCAAAGAAAACTTGGGGTTGGACGAAAATTCGAGAGTCATAAGTATAACATTGTATAAAGACGGACGGAGCTCACAAAGAAAAGACAAATATATTGAAGAATGACATGGATGTCCAATAGATGTATAGCTGAGAACGTTTTCAGCTGGAAATGACGATGGACTGAAGAATGACAATGGAACTGGGAATGACGGGAAGCTCGAGCTTCCCTTGGGGCATGCTTTTCGACCGTTCAACTCCAAAATTGAAATTGGTGAAGAGCATTAATGACGACAGCGGTGGCAGGTACGTTTTTATTGATTTCTCCTTTTTTTCACAACGTTTTAAAAAAATCTAGGGGCATATTTACTGATATGGACACAGAATGTACCAAGTTTTCATCACTATGGAAGGGAAAAATAATTCAAAATGTAATATGTTTTTAAAAAAATCCAACATAATTATTTGTTTTAATTTTCAAAAATTTAAATCAAGATCTTCATTATTTTTAATTGAGTGTTTTGTTTAAAAATTTAAATCAAGATCTTCATCTCTCATGTTAGTTAAAACAGAATGCTATTTAAAATAATTAAAAATAAAAAATGAGAATAAACTTGGATGGGGTACTTTGGACTATTGTATTATTGTAAAAATCCGACCAGATAACGGTCTTAAACCTAGGCCTTTACTAGTGCATGAGTTAAATTCAACACATCGAGAATATTATCCAGATTCGAATTTGAAAAGTATTATAATAAACAACATTCAAAAAGATCACTAAGGAACTTGTCCTTATTTCAAAGTAAATACATTTCAAAGTATCACTGGCCAGAGAATTTGAGAAAGACATTCAAACTGCACTCATAAAACATTCAACAGAATCCAGATAATAATCTTAAGAAACATCCTAAGGGCTCAGTGCTCTGTCTACATGCAATGAAATGGTTTAGAAGTTCCGAAAACATAAAACTAATAGTTTAAAAACTAAAACAACATTTAGTTCAAAACATAGTGCCATGATCCTTCCTCAGCCCCTTCAGTCATCATCGTTGCTGCTCCAAGTTACCTGGTGGAAAACCATAGAAATAAGGGTGAGTAAAACAAGTTTACTCAGTAAGAATCCCCGACCGGGGTACAATACGCTAAAACTCATCAAGCTAACAGTACACATGCACAACCACAAACACATTCTCTTTCTTACTTTTCTTAATTGTTGCATATGATCGCTTTCTTAACAGTTGCTCTCGATTGCTTTCCTAACAATTGCTTTCGATTGCTTTCTTAACAATCGCTATCTCTAATTACTTTACTCGACTTGCTTTACTGGAAAACTGTGGGTGTAATGAACTCAAGATCCCGAGGAAGCTCTCCACTCAGCGTTGTAATGAGTGTGCGCATACACCGCATGCTGCTGGAACCAGGTAGAAGCTTGGTCTAGGGCTAACTGCCCTGGCCAAGGTACGCATGCTCTAATAACTCGGATCGGTGTCACTGAACTTCAGTGGTGCGAGACCTCGGCACCCATCTGTGTCAGCCTGAACCACCGCAAGTCTGCAGCTAGGATCCGTCCAAGGTAGGCTTACACCAAAGGATCGGTCCTAACCCTTTCAGGCGACAAACTTGGGCTACGGCCGACACGCTGAGATCGTGTCGACTGATGGAGACAGGACAAGCCTCGTCATCCTTCCGACCGTTGGGGCATTTAACAGTTTGCCACCCTCACCCAGTATTGCGGACTAGGCTGCCACCACAGTTAGCTAAACCGTGGAGACGGATCACGGACGAAGTACTGCCTCACGCATCCCTGCCACGGGTGCAACGTATGTTGTGTACCCTCGCCCGGATGATGACTCATACATGCTCTATCTAAGATACAACAATCAAGAACATACAATCTCTTACATGCTCAACAGACATATAGAATCTAGCATGGCACTACGAACAAGGATAACAAACGAGTCAAACGTGCTAGTACAGAATCAATCTAACATGGCCCTAACATGGAATAAAGCAATAAAACATGTCAGGCAAAGGAACAAGATTGGCACACCTATCCACTAACGTACATACAGTCATAACATACATACAAATAGTAATGAAAGAAATAGCGCAAGGTCCACACAACCCCGGTAAGGAATCTTTACCTGGTTTGGCGAACTAAAACACACAAGAAGAATAAAATCAAAAGCTGCTGAAATCTAGCACAACACACCTAGCAAGAAGTAATTACAAAAACAACTATTAAATATCTAATCTATGAAAAACAGCCCCTAAAACAAGCTTGGACAACAAGGCATTACAGAACGAAGAACAACACATAGGCTCGGGCGAGAACACGACACGGCTGAGCGCTGATGCAAGGCTGCGCGGTGTCACGATCGTACTTTTTGACTCGTGCGGCACCATGATTTTTTGTCGATCATGGTCAGCCTTTCGGGGAACTTCAACCCCAAACCCTCTACTTTGTGGCTTTGTTGGACCTTAGGCGAGGTTCTCATCCTCAACCAAGCTTCATCTCGGATACAGCGGTAGTCTTCTTGGCCATACACGTCGCTCGTACGTGTATTTCAACTGTCTTGCGACTCTAGCCGACTTGCCTTTACTCTAGGCTAAGTCCTAAGGCTCTACCTTGGCTCTACATCATGCCAAGATCTTCTCGACACAACGTCGTTGCTCGATCCTCCCTCTATGATCACTTGGAACATGTCCGTATGGCTCAAACATCGATCCAGGACTTCGTCGCGGTCCGTTTGGACCTGAAACGGGCCTTTATAGTGAAACCGGGACTTACCAGGGCATTTCGGGACCTACTCGGACCTCACGGGGCCTTTTTGCTCAAACCGGAAGCATAAACATGCAAACCGGAGCTTTTTAGAGCATTCCGAGGCAAACTGGAGAATATCGGGCAAAACCGTCCAAAACTGGGAATACCGAGTCCATCGATGCATACCGGGGCCATCCCGAGCCACGGGATGCCACCAGACTTTCATATCTCACCAGACATGCCATCTCGAATCCCTCTTGGGCCACACCCATGTGTCGAGGCCTTCCCGAACATCCATCCATGCGGGGCCATCTCGAGGCACGGGCCCTTCTCGGCCCATGTCGAGCCTTGTCACCATCGCGTCCCACTAGCCCGACACATGGTCCAACCTCCGTGCCCAAGAGGGGGCGCAATGTCGGCACACCCGTGCCACCTGACATTGTCCTCGGGAACCCTTTCCAAGGAAGACACCCATGACACTCGTCATGCAGATGCTCGCCCACACCATGACACACTCATGTGCCATGGGGTAGCTCACTTAGGCCACAGGCCCAGGGGGTGGTGGAGAGCTGACACCATGCCCCTATATTAACACTTTGACCCATTCTTGCTCTGGCAGGCTTGCACATCTTTTTGGCAGGGGACATACGGCAATGTGGAGCGTTCGTCTGGTGTCCGATTGACATCAAATTTGGCGAGCTTACTTCTTTCATATATACGAACTCAACTCCAGAGCCTTACCTCAAAACTCGACCCATAGGCACGATTTTCGAGGTTGTCGGTCGGGGCCCCATCATGGCCCCCATTGGCTTGTCTCTGACACTGCCGACGGCCTAGCCTTGGCACTACGACCATGAGCCAACTTGACAATGCATATACTACTCAAGTTGGTGTGTTGGATGATGCATCGATCTCCTTGATCGCATCACGACTCTTCCGGCCTTGGCCCTCAACGGCCACACGGGTGCCATTGTCATGACACCTTTACTTGGCTCCGCCCAAGTGGGGTCACGACATACTACCATCAAGTATGATTGTGACATCCTTCCCCACTTAAACTGTCATCGTCCTTGATGACACACACTAAGGCTCACTCGACCTTTGGCCCTCGCTCGGCCCCACGGGAGTCATTGCCTTTGACCCCTTTAGCTTAGCTTTCCGCACAAGTGGGGTCACGGCATACTACCACAAGTATGATCGTGACATCCTTTCCCACTTAAACTGTCATTGTCCTCGATGACACACTGTGGGGCACAGTCGTTGATTCAGACTGTGACATCCTCCCCCACTCAAACTGCCATCGTCCTCGATGACATCCTCATACGGGCTACCTGCTCCACGGACTTGCAAATCATGCATCAGAGTGATGATGATACCATTGCCACACTCATAAGTCTATCCTATATTGGGGCCTAAAGACGCCCGCATTTAGACTGGGCCCCAGGACTCGCAACATGAGCATGACGGTAAAGTACCACACCACTACGGTCTTTCCATCCACAACCCTCTTGGCCTCCGGAATAGCAACGCAGGCAACATGGCACGGGCTCCGGTACTCTTGCCTAACCCTTTTGGGGACACGTTCCCCGCCGCTCGCTAAATCAACTCTCTGAGCGGCACGAGATGATGCATCCACTCTTAGGGTGAGGCTCGCAAGCCTAACACGACCTTTACGTGACATCTAACTTCTAGCAACAGTCCGAAAGCAATCTCCAACAACCCTTCTTCCTAGTTGGCACTACCCACCAACTCTTCGATGGCCACTCGACTTGCTTTACTGGAAAACTGTGGGTGTAATGAACTCAAGATCCCGAGGAAGCTCTCCACTCAGCGCTGTAATGAGCGTGCACACACACCGCATACTGCTGGAACCAGGTAGAAGCTTGGTCTAGGGCTAACTGTCCTGGCCCAGGTACGCATGCCCTAATGACTCGGATCGGTGTCACTGAACATCAGTGGTGCGAGACCTCAGCACCCATCTGTGTAAGCCTAAACCACCGCAAGCCTACAGCTAAGATCCATCCAAGGTAGGCTTACACCAAAGGATCGGTCCTAACCTTTTCAGGTGACAAACTTGGGCTACGGCCGACACGCTGAGATCGTGTCGACTGATGGGGACAGGACAAGCCTCGTTAACCTCCCAACCGTTGGGGCATTTAACATTTTGCCACCCTCACCCAATATTGCGGACTAGGCTGCCACCACAGTTAGCTAAATCGTGGAGACGGATCACAGACGAAGTACTGCCTCACGTATCCCTGCCACGGGTGCAACGTATGTTGTGTACCCTCGCCCGGATGATGACTCATACAGGCTCTATCTAAGATACAACAATCAAGAACATACAATCTCTTACATGCTCAATAGACAGATAGAATCTAGCATGGCACTACGAACAAGGATAACAAACGAGTCAAACGTGCTAGTACAGAATCAATCTAACATGGCCCTAACATGGAATAAAGCAATAAAACATGTCAGGAAAAGGAAGAAGATTGGCACACCTATCCACTAACGTGCATACAGTCATAACATACATACAAATAGTAATTAAAGAAATAGTGCAGGGTCCACACAACCCCGGTAAGGAATCTTTACCTGGTTTGGCGAACTAAAACACACAAGAAGAATAAACTCAAAAGCTGCTAAAATCTAGCACAACACACCTAGCAAGAAGTAATTACAAAAACAACTATTAAATATCTAATCTATGAAAAACAGCCCCTAAAACAAGCTTGGACAGCAAGGCGTTACAGAACGAAGAACAACACAAAGCTCGGGCGAGGACGCGACACGGCTGAGCGCTCACGCAAGGCTGCGCGGCAGCTTCGCTTCGACGAAGGCAGGCGAGAGACGGGCTCGCAAACGGCGCCTGACGGCTTGGTGTGGTGCGGGCGACACTGTTGTAGTCGGCTCGGGATGTGAAGAAGCTGGTGAACAGCAGTGCTGACGCTGCGTTGCTGCGGACGGGACGTGGAGAGCGCGTGAGTTGTGCTGCTCGAGCGTCTCGCGTGCGGCTGATCCACTACGATGTTGGGCGCTCGGGTCTGCTTGCGAGGGCGAGGAGAGATCGATCTCGGCTGCAAGGAATCGGCAGCAATGATTTGAAACGCAACAGCCAAGAAAACAACGATTTCCCTACCATGAACAACCAAGAACTCATGCCCAAAAACCAGGATTTACGAAGAGGAGACGGAAACCATGAAACCTTACCTTGAGATGCGTGCGACGGAACCTCGGGCTATAGAGAAAAGTCGATGGCTTCTTGAAATTGCGCTGGAATACGTCGACTGAGAAGCCCCCAAACCTAAATCTATTTTTCTTAATTTTAATTCATTAAAATCCTCAAAATTTGAATTCGAGTCCCACCGCGGGATTTTATTTTCTCTTCTATTTTAAACAATAACTCAACCCAAGCAACACGACTTCGAGTACCACCAACGACCACAATTAAATCTTTAATTTATTTAAACACAAACTGAACTTCAAACCTCTGAATTACGGCATTGGACCTACGAACCAAGAAACAAGTAAACCAAGAACGAGCATTTTATCAAACCAAGAAATCCAAGAACCTCTTAAATAGATTAAATCCACGAGAACCAAGAGTCAAAAGTACAACAACGGCTAAAC
Source organism: Sicyos baderoa (assembly GCA_037832685.1). Classification (NCBI taxonomy): domain Eukaryota; kingdom Viridiplantae; phylum Streptophyta; class Magnoliopsida; order Cucurbitales; family Cucurbitaceae; genus Sicyos; species Sicyos baderoa. Next base: position 9,009 of record JBBMEF010052678.1, read on the forward strand.
AAACCTGAAGTGACGTTCCGAAATCCCGGGCCGATCTTTTTCATTATAGATTATTGCCAATTCCACTGCTCTTGCATACGTTTCAAGGGCATGTTCCCTAACGTCTTGAGACACTTCATGTATTAGGCTTGAAATTAACTTTCTGATCTTTAGCTCAGGTGTGGAGATCAACTGCTGGGCAAAGTATCCATACTCTATAAACTTCCTCTCATATCCTCTACCGAGTTTGTTCCCTGCTCAAAGTTAGTGAACAGCTCAACCATCTTTTCCTGAGACTCTGCACTGATATACTTAGCCTTAAATGTTGTCTTGAAAAATTCCCAGGTGGCAGGTGGAGACCCAGCTTGTCTCTTACTCAAAGTAGACTCCCACCACCATCTAGCGGTACCGGCTAAAATATGAGCAGTGCATCTTGCCTTCTGCACTTTAGGGCACACTATAACCATGAAGGTGTACTCTAGGTTAGCAATCCACATCGCGGCTGCCAACGGATCTCCCTTAGCACCAAACTTGTCTGGCTTCCACTTCACAAAGTCTTTAAGCCACTTACCAAGGTCTTCACCACCCTCTGCCTCATCAGTCTCGGCAACAACTTGCTCCTACAGAGCTGGCGGTGCTGGAGGTGTTGTAAGCCCCTACTGGAACATCTGGGCTAGTTGCTCCATCTGAGCACGGGACTCTTCCCGCTATGCAGCCAACTGAGCACGAGACTTCTCCCTATGTGCAGCTTACATGGCCTCAGTCTCAGCTCTCTGCTCGGTCCTCTGGTCATTCAGCAAACTGACCATCAAAGACCTCATCGAGGCGGCAAACTCGACTCCAAGAGCAGTCTCCTAAGGCACTGTCGTCTCTACGCCATCACTAGGCGAATCTGAAGCAGGTGCTGGAGGTGGCCTGTTCTCTGCCTCCCCTTGGGACAATGTCCCTGCAATATCCGAGCCTATCCGGATACCCTGATTAACTGTTCTAGACCTCACTCTTCCTCTATGGGTCTCAGCCATGCTGGCGATCTGCACCCAAGCCAACAACGAGTCAGAACCTGCTCGTCTCTATACTACAACCCAACTAAGGCAAGTATACTCTAGATGTTAAAGTACTGTAAAATTCTTAACCCTTACTAAAACCATTAAACTTAAGAGCATACCTGATGAATGTCGGAGTGCTGAGGATCATGGAAACAACCTACAAAAGTAAGTCAGTCTACAGAATCTATGACTCTGAGCTCTGATACCAACTGTAAAGACCCGACCAGATAACAGTCCTAAACCTAGGCCTTTACTATTGTGCATAAGTTAAATTCAACACAACGAGAATATTATCAAGATTCGAATTTGAGAAGTATTAAAACAAACAACATTCAAACAGATCACTAAGGAACCTATCCTTGTTTCCACTCCACCTGTTCCAAAGTAAATACATTTCAAAGTATACCTCGCTAGAGAATTTGAGAAAGACTTTCAAATTGCATTCAGAAAACATTCAACATAATCCAGATAATAATCTTAAGAAACATCCTAAAGGCTCTGTGCCCTGTCTACATGCAATGAAATGGTTTAGAATTTCTGAAAACATAAAACTCAAACTTTTAAGACTAAAACAACATTTAATTCAAAACATAGTTCCATGATCCTTCCTCAGCCCGTTCAGTCATCATCACTGCTGCTCCAAGTTACCAGGTGGAAAACCACAGAAATAAGGGTGAGTAAAACAGGTTTACTCAGTAAGAATCCCCGACCGGGGTACAATACGCTAAAACTCATCATTTAGTTAACAGTACACATGGACAAACATAAACACATTCTCTTTCTTACTTTTCTTAATTGTTGCCTATGATAGCTTTCTTAACAGTTGCTCTCGATTGGTTTCCTAACAGTAGCTTTCAATTTCTTTCTTAACAGTCGCTATCTCTAATTACTTTACTCGACTTGCTTTATTGGAAAACTGTGGGTGTACTGAACTGAAGATCCCGAGGAAGCTCTCCACTCGGTGTTGTAATGAGCGTGCGCATACACCACATGCTGCTAGAACCATGTAGAAGCTTTGTCTAGGGCTAACTGTGTTGTCTAGGGCTAACTGCTGGAACCTGATTCAACCTCCCAACTAAACATCTGACTGAGGGGAAAACAGTGTTGTAGAACAACCAAGCATACAAACTCGATACTATAATGAGTGTGCGCATACACCACTAGGATCGGTGTCACTGAACATCAGTGGTGCGAGACCTCGGCACCCATATGTGTCAGCCTGAACCACCGCAAGCCTGGAGCTAGGATCCGTCTGAAGTAGGCTTACACCAAAGGATTGGTCCTAACCCTTTCAGGCGGCAAACTTGGGCTACGGCCGACAAGCTGAGATCGTGTCGACTGCCAGGGACGGGACAAGCCTCGTTATCCTCCCGACTGTTGGGGCATTTAACAGTCTGTCACCCTCACCCAAGATTGCGAACTAGGCTGCCACCACAGTTAGCTAAACCATGGCGACGGATCACGGACGGAGTACTGCCTCGCGCATCCCTGCCACGGGTGCAGCGTACGTTGTACACCCTCGCTCGGATGATAACTCATATAGGCTCTATCTAAGATACAACAATCAAGAACATACAGTCTCTTACATGCTCAACAGACAGATAGAACCTAGCATGGCACTATGAATAAGGAATACAAACAAGTCAAACGTGCTAGTACAAAATCAATCTAACATGGCCCGAACATGGAATAAAGCAATAAAACATGTCAGACAGAGGAACAAGATTGACACACCTATCCACTAATGTGCATACAGTCATAACATACATACAAATAGCAATTTAAGAAATAGTGTAGGGTCCACACAACCCCAATAAGGAATTCTTACCTGGTTTGGCGGACTAAAACACACAAGAAAAATAAACTCAAAAGTTGCTGAAATCTAGCACAACACGCCTAGCAAGAAGTAATTACAAAAACAACTATTAAATATCTAATCTATGAAAAACAGCCCCTAAAACAAGCTTGGACAGCAAGGCGAATCCGAACGAAGACCAACACAGAGGCTCGGGCGAGGACACGACACAGTTGAGCGCTGACGCAAGGCTGCGCAGCAGCTTCGCTTCGAAGAAGGCATGCGAGAAACGGGCTCGGCAACGGCGGCTAACGGCCTGGTACGGTGTGGGCAAAGCTACTGGAGTCGGCTTGGGGCGTGAAGACGCTGGCGAACAGTAGCGATGTCGCTGCGTTGCTGCAGACGGGACTTGGGCGAGCGCGCGGGCTGTGCTGCTCGAGCGTCTGGCATGCGTCTGATCCGGTGCGATGCTGGGCGCTCGGGTCTGCTTGCGCGGGCGAGGAGAGATCGATCTCAGCTGCAAGGAATCGACAGCAATGATCTGAAACGCAACAACCAAGAAAACAACGATTTCCCAACCATGAACAACCAAGAACTCACGCCCGAAAAACCAAGATTTACGAAGAGGAGACGGAAACCATGAAACCTTATCTTGAGATGCGTGCGACCACTACTACAATTGTTAACATCTATGACCGGCTAAGAAATTTAAAAAAAAAAACACGGAAGCATCTATGACCGGCAC
>JBBMEF010052708.1:0-12572 GCA_037832685.1 Sicyos baderoa
GAACAACCTGCCGACCTCCTAACAAAACCTCTGACAACAAATCGTCTACAACATCTTAGATCCAAACTCTTCCCTCTATGGTCGACGAGCTGAGTTTGCGGGGCCATGTTAAATGCACCTTATTTGTATGCATTTATTTTAAAAATTAATCTCTTGTAACTGCTTTTACCTCTGTGGTAATTTTGTTTAGTTGTAATCTTCAGCCTATTGGGCCTTTAAATAAGCCTTGTGCTTCAATAATAGATATAAACATTTCCTCTTCATTTGATACTCAACAGATAATATATCTATAAGATTAGTCTGTAAAATAGTTGCAATTTACCACATAAATAGTAACCAAATATATACTCCTTACAAATTTATATCCAAAGATCTCAATCATATAAGCCAATTTTATTGTTTGTTTTTTTTTGAATTATATGCCAACATTTTTTAAACAAACATAAAAAATTAAGAAGAAAAAACAAGATTGGAGTAGAGTTTAACACACATTAAGGCCCCGTTTGATAACCATTTGGTTTTTTGTTTTTGATTTTTGAAATTTAAGCTTATTCTAACTCATATTTCCTACAATGTGTTCCACCATTCTTACCACATATCCATCATTTCTTAAGAAAGTAGGAGAATACTAACCAACTTTTAAAAATAAAAACAAACTTTTGAAAGCTACTTTTTTTTGTTTATAAAAGTTGGTTAATGTTATCCTACTTTCTTAATAAAAGATGAATATATGGTAGGGAGAGTGGAACACATTGTAGGAAATTTGAGTGAGAATAGACTCAAATTTCAAAAACCAAAAACAAAAAACCAAATAATTATCAAACGGGGCCTAAAGGATGTGATCTTAGAAACAAGTTTGATTGGATGATGAATCCCACTTGTGGATGCTTACCTAACCCTTTTTAAAATTTGGGAAAAGATATTCAACTTGGTAAAGCCTCAAATGGGAATGTGAAATTTTAATTGCAAGTGCTTAGTTTGAGTTGACATTGAACATATATATGTATTTGAGTCACAATCCTTTCCCACTTACTCATTACTGTTTTTAGTATTCTATGATTCATAAAATCCTTCTCACAAAATAGGGCAGATATCATGTTGGTGTTATTATCATTTTAGTCTTTAAAAGTTATTTTCAATTAGTTTTTTTTTTTTTTTTTTCATTTTCATATTTATGAATATATATACTTGATTAAAATATACTAATGTCTTTACGAATAAGAGTACTTATGTGCTGTGACATTTTTATTTTAGTGAACAATGGTGGTTTAATTTGATGAATTAATATATTGATTCAAATTATACAAATTTTATTTGAACTTTAAAAGTATCATTCCAATTGATTAGATGGGAAAATTCTTTCATTAAAAGAAAATAACAAATAAGAACATAATAACATTGATAAACTTAATCGGTTAGAATTTTGTAGTTCTAATCATGGAGATTAATGTTTCTAGAGGTGGCAAAGTGGTTGAAGGTTTGGATTTTGAAGGTATGATCCCTTCAAAATCTTAGGATCGAAGCTCACCTGTGACATACTTCTCTGATGTTTCCGGTGTCTGGCCTTCGGAAGGGCGTAATTACCTTATTTAAAAAATAAAAAAAAATCGATGGCTCTTATTTATTTGAGAGTAATATTATTCCTTTATAGGGTTTGCATTCTCCCTCCCCAACTTGTGCTCAAAAAAATTATTATAAAATTTCCAAAACAACCCTACTACAAAGAAAAAGGGAAAAAATAGTTTAAACTTTAAAATGAACATTTTTTTAATCCTAGATTGGGGTCTAGTTTCAATTGCGTTCATAATTTTTAAAATAAACACTTTTTTTCTCTAACATTTGCTCTCTTTTAGTCTTTGAGATAACAAAACCGTGAATCACATAATATAACATTGACTAAAAGTCTAAAATGATGATTATATTAATTTAAATTTCAATATATTAGTAAAGTAGTTATTTTAATTTTCTCGATATAAAAGTATACTAAAAAATCTACCAAGACTAAAAGTGAATATTTTTTTAAATGTTAAGAGAGGGTCAATCTAAAATTTTAGGAACTAAATTGAACTACATCTCAAACCTAAGAACTAAAAGGTTATTTCCCATAAAAATATTAAGACCATAGATAAGTTAAACGGTTAAACCGACATGAATACCTATAACAAAATATCATAAATTTAAATTTTTTTATTTTTTTCTATATGAGTTGATTATATGCTGGTTATTAAGGTGGATGATAATTTGTTATCAAGATGGATGATAATTTATTTTATCTCCACGATCATAGATTTGATCTTAAAAATCGGTATTTGATTTATATATTATTAAACCTTTAAGTGAAGTTTGTTTGTTCCTTCTCCATTTGTACTTAAAAATAAAATAATAAATAATAATCCTTTTATTTTCGAATGTGGGGCATCGAAATCGAACCCTATAAAAATGTACATTCATAAATGCAACATAAATTATAAATTAAGTAAAATGAATCTCCAGTCGTATGATACAGTGACATTCAAACCATATTCAATTTTCGCAACGACCTTTTTTATGGATTAATATAAATATCATGGAAATGAAGAAATAGAAGAAAAATACACTCTATATATTAAGGTGATCGATAATTCAAGATGATGTTTTTTTTTTTAAGAGAACAAGATTTTGTATTTAATATTTAAACTATAAAATAAAGATTGAACTCAAGTACGTACACATCAGGAGTAGTTGGGATCATCCAAAACATCTGTTGCTAAATTATGATAGTTTTATGCATATAAATCATGTGTGTGAATTAATTATTTAAATTGTATATATGTGGGGTAGTAGTGTCATTATATTTGTCCTATATTATGATTGATAAAAGAAAAATGTGGATTTATTTTGATTTTATAAAAACGTTGGAGTGATGTGGTTAGACTTTAATGTATTATTTATTTATTTAAGATAGAGGATATCTCAAATCAAATTAGGTTAACACGATCTGAGTTGCCTAGCAACCAAACTCATACTTAATTAACGATGAACAATCTATTGGAAGTAAATTTTAAAATATTTACTCTATAGTCATCAATATGGGGTTCCACCTTAAAATTGATGTTGGACTGTGAGATCCTCACATGCCCCTTTGAGATGGTGCACTTTTGAGCTCACCAATCTTAGGTCAGATTTCAATTTCATTTTATTGGACCGAATACCCGTTTGGGCTTTATGAGCTCTGATACCATATAAAAGAATATGAGTTTCACCTCAAAACTAATTGTCAATGAAGGGAGTAACCCACATCTGTTTTATATGGATGTTGGACTATTCCACTTTCTCATATAGAAGATTTGTGAGATCCTAACCATTAATACTTAATTAACGATGGAAAATATATTGGTTAATATTTTTTTAAGAAAACGATCTAATAGACCGATTGACTTTTGGAAAAAAAAAAAAAAAAAAAAAAACTGATCTAAACTGCATGAATGCGAATTTTCACCCAAATTTTTCTAAATAAAATAGCTTTAAGGAGACAAAAAGATTGAGATTGATAGACAAAAAGAAGAAGAAAAAAAAGGTTATATTAGAACTTAATCTTTCTTTTTTATTCCATTTGTGCGTTTTTTTTTCATAATTATTCTATTTTATCATCTACCCTTTTTAATTGTCACGTTTTAATTGTTACATCCAATCGTTTAGTTTTCATTTTTTGTTTAAGAGAGGATCAAATACATTACATAATATCTTAATTGATGTTCAACTCCACCGTCACAAGTTAGAATTCGAAAAGCGATATTTTAACTCTCATATTATTTGAGAGTAATATTTTCCTATATGTCCAAGGTTCGAAAAAATATTTTTAAAACTTGTAAAATTTTAAGTGTTTATTTTTTATAATTTATAAATATTTTATTTCGATCTAAAAATAAATAAACAAACATTTTATTTTAAAGTTAAAAAATACTCAATGGTCAGCAATGAAACGGACAAGGGCTTCGAAGAAAGAAAGTCTCTATCAATATAACTTTTGTATTTGAACTCTTAGGCCCCGTTTGATAATATTTTATTTTTTAGTTTTTTGGTTTTTGAAATTTAAGGCTATAACAACTATCTTATTATATATATTTTTACTTGGATAACTACCTCTCACCTATATTTGTAAAAATCAAACCAAAATTTGAAAACAAAAAAAAAGTAGCTTCCAAAAATTTGTTTTTGTTTTTAAAAGTTGGTTATTATTCCCCTATTTTCTTAAGGAAAAATGATATATTGTAGGAAGTGTGGAACACATGGTAGGAAATTTGAGTGAGAATAGACTTAAATTACAAACGTGTAATACTTAGATAAGGGTAGGTAAGTATTTTGGAAATACTTACCCACCGATTAAATTGACATTTCCTAGAGTCGAAGTTAAAATTCAAAAGGCAAGCTTATGTTTCGACTCAAGTTTATCTTTTTGGAGATTCATCCACACATGTTCGTGCATAAACCTCGAAAAGGGGGCATTTGTTGACTGAGAAATTTCGGCCAACCGTATAATGCCACGTCATTATTCCAAATTTAATGATGAAATTAAATTTAATTTTGGGACAATCTTTCCCAAAATTAAATTAGGGCCAAAAGTTGGTTTACATCGAATTTATGTCAAAATTAAACCAGACCCAAGTTTGTTTTGTGAACCAAACCAAAAAGTTCAAATCCAAAGGGGTCAAGCCCCTCAAAGCCCAAGCTCATGGTCCATAGAAGCTCTATAAATAGAGAAACTCTTCTTCATTTGAAAGGGGGCGGAGATCTGAAGGTCTAGAGAGAATTTCACCAAATTGAAGACTTTCCAAATCTCGAAGGATCAAACATCTTTTGAAGTCCAAACCCACTTCGAATACCAAGAAATTCCATAAACCGGCAAGCAAACATGAAGAACACACATCATGTTCTTCAAATCCATCATTCGAACAGATGAACAAGTCAGAGACCGATCATCATAGAAGATCAACAAGTCAATGACTGATTCAAAGATCAACAAGTCAAAGACCGATCAACAAGTTAGAAATCGATCAACATAGAAGATCAACGAGTCAACGACCGATCAAAGATCAGCAAGTCAGAGACTGATCATCATAGAAGATCAACAAGTCAACGACCGATCCAAAGATCAATGATAACTCACATTCGCGATAAGTTATACAAGCGAATTAAAAATAAAAAAAAATAGAAAATTTCTTGACAAATAGTTGAAATTCGCCAGATTTAGTTAGCGAAATCGAAAACCACAACCTTATAGTTTTCTGAGTAAGGAGAAATGGTTTTTAGACAATCTACTAAGAATTAGAACTATTTAACGTTTGCTAATTGTGCAAGGTATTATTCCCTATTATTCAAATAAGCGAAAGCGAATTCGAAGGTCAAATGTCGGACAGATACACATGTCAATCATCCGAGCAAGGTCGCATTAGAACCACGAGATGTGCGAGATAACGAGAAGAACAGAACGTGGGAGCGGGAATTGCGGAAGCAACAATTCCCTCTATAAAAGCCAAAGCTTGAGACACTTTGAAGGGACGGACAATTGAGAGATCGAATTTTAGAACTTTTTGTTGATTTAATTTCTGTAAAAGCGATGCAAAGCAAATTCGAAGTATTGTCGGAACGTGGCGTTTGTTTTCCAACCAATTCAGTATTTCTTTCTTTTACTTCTACACTTTATTGTTTTTCTTGTACTTTGAATTCTTTGATTCCTTTGAGTTTTAATGAAAAGTTCTTATACAATTTGGCGTGTTTTACAATTCTTTATGTCTATCTAAATTCTTAGTTCGAGAATCGCTTAATGTATTTTTCGATATTATTTATGTATTTGAAGTAATCAGCTAAGTATTCTGTTATAGATTAAGAGTTGAGAAACTCTGCTTGTATGTTTCTTTGAGAAAATGATTAACGAATCTATATTATGTACTAGGTTTTGTTGAACTAGCATTTACAATTCACATTCACTTAGAGATAAGGTTTACTAGATTCAGTTATAGATTAAGAGTTGAGAAACTCTGCTTGTTTGTCGCTTTGAGAAAATGATTAACGAATCTATATTATGTACTAGGTTTTGTTGAACTAGGATTTACAATTCACATTCACTTAGAGATAAGGTTTACTAGTAACTTAGCGTGTTTTTATTCGCTTACATATCTCGAGAGAGTTTGAAGAACGAATGTATTAAAGTTATTTTAAAACATAAAAGTTAGCGTTAACTTATTGCAGCGAACTCTCGAACCAGTACTTTTGATTATTATCATTATTTGCGAACATCAATTCTACTCAACCAATTATTTTCTTCGTCACTTAACGAATTACAATATCACGAATAGACTTAGCATAATTCCACGTGGAGACACTCTTGCTTCAACGATAGTGTATACTTGCAATATTCATTCGCATAAAAGAGTTAAGAGTTCGCGAACTGCGAACCCATCTTTTGCACAACAATCAACAAGTCAAAGACCGATCAACATAGAAGATCAACAAGTTAGAGACCGATCAACATAGAAGATCAATGAGTCAACTACCTATCAACATAGAAGATCAACAAGTTAGGGACCGATCAACATAGAAGATCAACGAGTCAACGATCAAAGATGAACAAGTTAGAGACCAATCATCATAGAAGACCAACAAGTCAACGACCAATCCAAAGATCAACAAGTCAACGACCGATCCAAAGATCAACAAGTCAAAGACCGATCAACATAGAAGATCAATAAGTCAGAGATCGATCATAAAAAAAGATCATCAAGTCAACGATCGATCAAAGATCAACAAGTCTAAGACCGATCAAAGATCAACAAGTCAACGACCGATCAAAGATCAACAAGTTAGAGACCGATCATCATGGAAGATCATCAAGTTAATAACCGATTCAAAGATCAACAAGTCAAAGACCAATCAACATAGAAGACCAACAAGTCAGAGACTGATCAACATAAAAGATCAACGAGTCAACGACCGATCATCATAGAAGATCAACAATTCAACGATCGATCCAAAAATCAACAAGTCAAAGACCGATCAACATAGAAGATCAACAAGTCAGAGACACATCATTAAAGAAGATCATCAAGTCAACAACCGGTCTTCAAAGAAGATCAACAAGTCAACGATCGATCAAAGATCAACAAGTCAACAACTGATCATCAAAGAAGATCAATAAGTCAAAGACCGATCAACATAGAAGATCAACAAGTCAGAGATCGACCATCAAAAGAGATCATCAAGTCAACGATCGATCAAAGATCAACAAGTCTAAGACCGATCAAAGATCAACAAGTCAACGACCGATCAAAGATCAACAAGTCAACGACCGATCAAAGATCAACAAGTCAGCGACCGATCATCATGGAAGATCAACAAGTCAATGACCGATTCAAAGATCAACAAGTCAAAGACCGATCAACATAAAAGATCAATAAGTCAGAGAGACTGATCAACATAGAAGATCAACGAGTCAACGACCAATCATCATAGAAGATCAACAAGTCAACGACCGATCCAAAGATCAAGAAGTCAAAGACCGATCAACAAGTCAGAGACAGATCATTAAAGAAGACCATCAAGTCAACAACCGATCATCAAAGAAGATCAACAAGTCAACGATCAATCAAAGATCAACAAGTCAACAAGCGATCATCAAAGAAGATCAACAAGTCAACGATCGATCAAAGATCAACAAGTCAGAGACCGATCATCAAAGAAGGTCAACAAGATATCGACTACTCACAGAACAACAAGTTAGAGACCGATCATCAATGGGGTCAACAAGTCAAAGACCAATCCGACATCAACAAAGTCCGCCTTGAGAAAAAGCTTTGAAGCCCTCAAGTCAAATCCAACCTCAAGAACAAGTTGTGAAGCCCTTGAGACAAGTTAAAACTCAAGAACAAGTTGCAAAGCACTTGAGACACATTCATCCTCGAGAATAATCTTTATAGCCTTCGAGATATTTTTATATGAGAGAGAAAGATTCAGACGAAAAATTAGAGATTGTACTCACATTCGCACATATTCAAATCAATACAAATACAAATTTTTAACTTACACGTGTCTCGATCTTATATATCTGTCGAAATCTCGTGTGAACAGTCATATAGACTCTAAAAATCATAAGAATAGAGTATAGATCTCCTTCGACTCTAGGGAATGGCTTCACATCCAATCCTCGCTACCGAAGATATTTTTGTGAAGATTGCTTGCAAAGAATTGACCGGAATCGAGTAATTCTCGGTGGAAAATATTTCTACCCTTATTTTCTTTTAAGATACATAATTTTAAAAAAAAATTATATTAACTATCAATTACATGTTATTATTGAAGAAAATATTTATTTAAAAAAATTTATATCTAAAGATTAAAATGATAAAACTCGGAAAGAATTAGATGATAAATACATTTTTCATCATCGTCCCCATTTAATTTGCGTGGATTTTTTCCTTGTTTCAATCTCCTTATTCCTTACTTAAATTGGAATTCACGACATCATTAAGGACAAGTCCTCACAAGCCACAACCTTGCTAAAAAAAATGAACATTTCTATTCTTTTTTTCATTCACTTTGACTTGTTATATTATACTAAATACCTACTTTTAATGTTACTTCATATAATCTAGTAACTAACCATGCATGAATAAAAGGAAAATAATATGAGTAAAATTTATACCAACCCAAAAACATACTCTCGAAGGGTATTATCAAAACAAAGTTTTGTTATGATCCCTCTAAAACACAATATTTGTTCCTATAATCTTTCTACATTTTCTTACCACAGATATTTTTGTTCCAACATAGTTTTAATAACTTTATTTAAATATAATTTTAAATACTTTTTCATTCAAATATATTTTAAGAGGTCACTTATTCAAATTAGGTAGGGTAAATGTTAGTTGAAAATAATCTCATCATAAAAAAGTTTAGTAATTAAAAAAGTCTAAAAAATTAAGAAGTAATAAATTAGTCCAACTACAACCATGCAAGTTAATTTTTTTTTTTATATAAATTAAGACCTTCTAACGGTAAAACAGTGTCATTTCTGTGCTATACATACAACCAACAAACCCACTCTACACTTATTACCATTATCAATAGCTTTCTCTCTCTTCTCTTCCCTTCTTCTTCCTCCATCAATGGAGCTTCCCATATCAGAGCCCTCTGTTTCAGACTCTTCTCCAAAACACCAAATCAACCGAATTCCCCATCTGGGTTTCGATCTCAGCCTCTGCAACAACGATTGCGATCACGGCTCCAACCCAGAACTCGATCTAATCCACTCTTTCGATTCCGATTCGGCCGCGGACCCGACCCATTCAGAAACAGAGCTAAGGGTTTTCTCTTGCAACTATTGCCATAGAAAGTTCTACAGTTCTCAGGCTCTTGGGGGGCACCAAAATGCCCATAAGCGCGAGAGGACGCTGGCCAAGAGGTGCCGTCGGGTCGGGTCGGCTTTCGATTTCGGGCTCGCTCATCGGTTTTCGAATTTGGACTCTCTTCCTCTTCATGCCTCGTTTAATAGGTCGCTTGGAATTCAGGCTCATTCCATTGCTCATAAGCCTTCTTTTTTGGGGATTTATGGTCACGCTGGCTGGTCACGGCGGCCGCCGGTTGGCCGCCTGATACAGGGGACTTCCGGCATCGAAAGTTTCAGAGGCATTTCGTCCAACACTGGAGCTGCAAGGTTTGATGGTGTCGGGAAATTCTTTGCCGCGGTGGCGCCGCCGTCTCCGCCGCTCGGTGGGTTCGGGTGGGACGGCGGAAGTGGCGGCGGCGGTGGTGGTGGGTTTAGCGAATTGAAGATGAAGCCAAAACAAGATGAGTTGTTGAAGCTTGACTTGTCTCTTAAGCTCTAATCAGAAAGGTCGTTTTTTTTTTTTTTTTTTTTTTTTCAAATACTTGAGAAGACTGACCCTGTAAATAATCCATTTTGGCAATACAAGAACAAAAATGTAAGCCTCTTGAAAGGGTAATCTTTGGAATATGACATAAAAATAAAATCCGTTGGAATTTTGAGATTTCTTTGGGATGGGATTTAAGCTGTTAATTAGTAAGAGTGTACATAATAAGTTAGGTGAATTTTTTGGATCAGTTAGTCAATCTTTTAATGGTAACCTTAATTAGTCTCAATCCAACCCAACCATATATGTTTAGCTTGGGTTAATCTCCTCTTTACTTAATAAAACTTCTTTATTTATATCTTATTAATGTATAAACAAATAAATCAAAGATAGATAATACTATAATACCAATCTTATTAGTTTATATATTATTTATAGATATGCAAAGGTCCTATTTTATTAATTAATTAATTTATATATATATATATATATTATTTTTTAATTTGGATTGGATTGTACGAGTCTAAATTTAGTCAATCTTAAAATCAACCCAACTGAAAGAAAATTTTAAAAGTATAACATAATCCAATCAAAAAAAAATTATAATCCAACCGAATTTTTATAGTTTGGATTAGATAGTCTCGGTTGTTTGGGTTGTCGATTTTTTTACACACTTCTAGTTAATGCTGATTTTAACAAAGTGTTGAATTAGGAGGGGGACAGCACCTTGAGTTTATAAAGTTAGGAGGGAGATCTTAAGTTTATTAGGAGGGGACAACACCTTCATTTGATATGAGATCTTTTGGAAATGTCAAAAAATAAATAATAAGGGCTTATGTCCAAAATTGACAATATCTTATCAATGTGGAAGTTTGTGATTAATTTGTTGCCCCTAACAAGTGATTGACTTGATGTACTTTGTTTGAAGGGAGGATTGTTGGACAAACAAAATATCTCATATTGTTAACTGCTAAGTTAGTAGAAGGATCTTGAATTTATAAGGAGGACAATATTTTCATTAATATGAGACATTTTTCGAGATGTCTAAATATAAAATCATGAGAGGTGATTCTTAAATCGAACAATATTATATCAATACGAAGTTTGTGGTTTTTCGTTGCCCCTTCACACATAGTAAAAGTAATAGTATTTTTATTTCTTTCTCTCTCGGTAAAAGAAAATAGTGATGAATAGAGGTGCAAGTTTCCACTAGTAAAAGTGGCAAAACATTTTATGTGTACAGATGAAACTTCTCATTCATAGTTTTGTAGCCGTTATAACTAAAATTGATTTCACACTACACATCCGAGAAACTTAAATTATTATGAATGATCGAATTATTTTAAACAACCAATCGTTATTATAATGTGAGAAGAATAATAACGTGTGTTTTATGTTTGTGATGTATGTTATTATAATCAGAGTTATGATAAATATATTTATAGTATAAATCATTGTTTAACCGTGAATTATATTATAACATCGAGTTTAATATATAATGAGTTATTATAATAGAATTGAAGAATTATTATAGTTGGAATAAAGTCTTATAAACTAATTTACCGATTATTATAATATGCGACTCAAATATAAATTTAACTATTATATCTGAACGTAACTCACTTTTAAAAGAAACCCAAATGTCCATATGAAATGACATCATATTCATCATGTCACAGAAATAATAAAAAAAAACAAAATACATATGAAAATGGAACCTTAAAAATATGATTTAAAAAACAATAAATTTGAGAGAAAGACATGGAGTTATGCCATCATTGAAGATCCAACATTATATTTTAGGCTTCTTGTCAATCAAATATGAAATTGTTGGATAAAGGGGCCATAAATTCAAAGACTAAATTAAATAGTCCCATGAATGTGGGTTTTG
Source organism: Sicyos baderoa (assembly GCA_037832685.1). NCBI lineage: Eukaryota > Viridiplantae > Streptophyta > Magnoliopsida > Cucurbitales > Cucurbitaceae > Sicyos > Sicyos baderoa. The sequence continues at coordinate 11,737 of JBBMEF010052708.1, forward strand.
AGCACAAATTTGGATGCTTCTAGTTTTCATTTAATGAGACCACCGTATAGAGACATATGAATATAACCCACTTGCATTTGAAAGTAATAGACCATCACATTAAAACATCAAAAAGAGGTAGGTAGATATAGCATTTTTTTTAATGAATATCGAACTTTACTTACACACATTTTAACTATATTTTTATAAGAGAATAACCTTACTTTATTACACTCGTTTTTTTACTTCATACTCTAGAATACTCACGTCTATTTTAACTCGGACTTCAAAGATAATGAAGAATTTTACATTTTATTTTATAATTGGGAGACATAACTTCACTTCACTATATTTGAAACACCATTGATATTTTCTTAAGTTGTGGCAGGGATATATGAAAAGGTCTTCTAGTTTAAGTACTTTCCAACAATTTCGAATGAAAAATATTTGAGAGAGCATATTTTGAAGTTCATAAATCTCAACCAATTGGACGGCCTCTTGGGAGACATGAAATTTTTTACAATATTATGAGTTTAAAAAATGAAATTTCAAAGGAAATATACCCTTGAAACTCTAAGTGATATCTGTCAATGAAACCATCAATTTGAAACAAAATCCTACTCCACTCGGTTACGAAATAATTCGTAATTTTTTTATAAAGTAAGTGGTCATCATAAATTGAATTCATAATTTCATTTTTTGATATCTATGAGTATTTGAATTAATTTAATACACTTCGAATAATTACACGATATAATAATATGTAACTTTATAACAAATTTTGCATATATAGACACTATATAGAAAGTAATTACAAATATCTCATATATGAATAATATTTGCAAAATCATATTTCC
>JBBMEF010052729.1:0-35318 GCA_037832685.1 Sicyos baderoa
TGTAATTAGAAGAAAATGAATGTCATTTAAGATTGAAATCGCAAAGCAAAGCAAGCGGGAGAGAGGGATTGCAATTGCCACCCCAAACGTGCCCTAAATGTTTTAGAGCTCTAAAGCCTTATTTGACACTTTTATTTTATAATGAATGGAGTTTTTCACCAATTGCTATCCTCAATTATGGTTGAAATGAAGAAAATAATCAACAAAACCACATCACAAAGTGGACAATTAGATCACATTTACTTTAAGGATAACACATAAGCTTTAATAGGAAAGGAATCACTTGCCTTCTCTCCCACTTCCTTGGATGGGGTGCTTGACACGTGTCACTTCCACAGCCTAAGATCTTATTTTGAACCATTCCATTCATGAAACATTTTGTTGAATAAAGAAACTTTAAAAAAATTGTCAATTATTCTATTTGGCTCATTGGCTGGCCTAATTTGAGAAATCACTTCTAATTTATTCTATTTATGAGTTGGTTTTTCTAAATGTTTCTCAAATAATTTTTAATTATTTTTCTTCCTATCCATAGTTATGTTATCCAAAGTGAATAGAATAACCTTTTTGTTTAGACTTTTAATTTATGTAGTTGATGAATTGATATTGTGATTTGATATCTCAATCTCTCTATTTGGATGTGAAGGCAATGGATGGATGTTATTTTAAAATCAATTGCTTTAAATATTCTCTCCATCTCACAATTAGACCATACCTTTTATTTTAAAGGATTCAAATTTGTTTAAGAAACTTTTGTATTCATTGTCAAAAGAAATTGTTGATTTTTTTTAAAAAAAAATCACATGACATGTTTTTTTATGGTCCCCAAAACTTTTGAAAAGCATTTATGAGATAATATAGTTTTATTCTATGTATTTATTTTTTACAAAATTTATATTCAATGATCTAATGATGAATAGTTGACAATATAACTAATTTTTTCAACAAGTAGATGTTAAAAAGAAGGTTCTATTTTGAGGACACTTCAATTCATATTTTAGCCTTGAATAATTAGAGTAGGTTCCAAAAATAGTTATTTCAATTCGACAAATAATTAATTATATAACGACAAAAACATTAATTTATCCAGGGAAAAACACACACGAGTAATTAGAGAAAATAATCTAAATCATTTGTACATAATTAAGTACCAATTTAATTCACTGCAAGAAAAGGTACCAAATTAAGTCACATATTTTAACTTATTAGTACAAACAAACCCAATAATTAAATATTAGGTTAAATTACAATTTTTTTTTTAATCTCAAGATGTACTAAAATTTTAGTCTATATACTTTAATATTTATAATTCACTCTTATATTAGATAAAATTTGTAAATGCATATTATACAGTAATTTATCAAACACATAAATTATTAATGAACAAAAGCATAGTTATATCGACATTTTGTACCATTTAATAACTATGATATTACAGATTTGAATCCTCCTCCCTTCAATATTGTTGTATAAAAGAAAACACATACATTATTATTTATAAATAATTTTATCAAATCATATCAAATGAAGTTTTAATTTAGTCTTTATGATTTATTAAAAGTTTTTTTTTTTTTGACATATGGTTTATGAAAAAGTTAGAATTTAGTTTGATATGATTTTATAATTTATTCTTTTTATTATAACATTTGTAATATAACACTTTTTTTTTAAACAGATAATGTAACACTATTTAGAGATAAAAGAACTTGCACAAGTAACTTCTTAACTATCAAATCATACTTAATTACACTTGAACTAAGCTTTTTTGTTTCAAAAAAATTAACATAAAATGTTTTTTTTTTTAAGAATTGCTTTTTTTTAGTACTAAAAAAATTAAAAATAATAGTGATCTCATTAGCGTCACAACCGTTCACATCAATATCACATAAATTTCTTATTTTATTTAGCATTCTTTATTAATAATTATGACTATTGTGACAAACACATTATCATGATTATATAATACTTGCATGGTTTATCTTGTTTTTGTTTTCTTAGCTCAACATTTATCTTATTTTATATCATAGAACTTCATTAAAAAAAACAATAATAAAATAAATAAAAGATGGTGAATCTAACTCAAAGCATATATTGCTAGAGGGTTTGGGTCACATCTTAAACCTAAAAAGGCATTATAAAAATATTAATAGTGACAATCACAATAATTTCTTTACTTAATCCCTAGGAAAAGGTGGCACTTAGTATTCTTACCATTGGTTTTCTAATACAATAATGGAAAATAATAATAATAAAATAAAGAAAATAAAATAAAAAGGAACAAAAATAAAACTTTTTTGAGGCATATGACTTGCATGCTAACAACACCATTTTTTAAAATTCAATATCATAATATTTTTAGAAGAATTTGGTGTTTCTTCTTTAATACTCTATTTTCCCCCAAATTGTTTTTAGAATAAACTATCTGCCTTTAAATTTGAAGCTTTATTAAAATGGGAAAGGGTTTCATTATTGATGATCTTAAAGCTAAAAGATTCCATCTTTAGGTGAGGTATTAAATTAGATAAGTGAATTTGGATTGTCCCTAAAGAAAAAAAAAACAATAAAAAAAAAAAAACTAGTTTGTATCTATTTTCTTTTAAATCTTTTCTCATTTTTTTCTTTTTTTAAACTGTGAATTTGACAATATTAAATTAAGATAGAGGTCAACTTAACTTAATTATTTTTTGCTAGATTCAATAATTAACCGACCTCTTTGACTTTAAAAATTCATAATAATCAATCTTGAATTAAATTAGTTCTTGTCCAATCAATTTTTTTTTATAAAAGCATCTTCTCAAACATTTTTACTTTATAACTTAATTATTTTGTTACGAATTATAAATCTTCCCTTCGTTTTTTTTTTTTTAATTTTTTGAGAAGATCCTTTCGAGTTTATAAGTTATATTTGTGGACAAAAGTAAACAATAATTCGTGACAAAATTAGGTCCGTATTCAATTTTCATTTTAATAATTTAAAATGATGAATTTTAGTGCACTATTAAATACATGTTTAATCAATAGCCGCAATCTTATCTCAATAATCTAAAACTCAAACCCCCATCATATTTTATTGATAAAAAATTTCAAGCAAGTAAAAAAAGCCAAATTCTTGAGTGGTGTAAAATAGCATCTTCTACACTAGAAGACATGTTTTTTAACATTAAAAAAGCTATTATTTTAACATTCTTTTCTCAATTGCGAGAGAAAATAAATTCTACATATTTGTGGAATAATGGTAAGAGACATGGAATGGAAACAAAAAAAAAAAATTCTAACATATTTTACCTCTTGTATTATATTTGTAATATAATTTTTAAAATAATTTATTATAACATATTATTTTCAATCAGTCATAAATTTTAACTAGTGATAAAATGTGTCTAGAGCTAATTGAATTTTATAAATAATAAATTTTAATTTGAATTTTCTCGTACAAATAAATTAATTTTAATTGTGTGCTATATATGAAAATACTTTATCTTATTTTTATTATACCTGCAAAATCTATATATACATGTATAGAATAAACTTGCCCAGAGCTAAGTTTTTTTTTTTTTTTTTTCTAATGGGTAAAGGGAATCTTAGGGCAAGATAAGGATGAAGGGAAAAAAGAAAAAGAAAAAAAAAGAAAAAGAAAATTGAGAGAGAAAATTATAAAGGGAATTTTAGGGAGTGGGATCCACAAATGTAAAGGGATGTGCCTTGCTTAGCCTACAAAGCGTGCTCCTTTCTAATCCAATCCACTGACCACCACACCACTTATGTCTTCTTTTTTTTTTTTTTTTTTTTTTTTTTTTTTTTTTTTTTCATTTTTGGAAAAATAAATTATTTATTTCCTCATTATTATTTGTCTTATATTTTTTCTTTTGAAGCCTTTTCCCACCACTTTTGTCTTCCTATCCTAAGATTGTATCATTCAATCCCAAACACATTCTCTCATCTATGTCCCTTGTCTTCACCTCTCCCCAAAATGTAAAATATACACTATAGTCCCTCATCTCTTAGATAATTTTTTATTTGGACCTTTACTTTTTAAAATTCTCATTTAGATCATTTTGTTAATTTTTTTTTTCAATTTTGTAGATTTATTATTATTATTATTATTTTTATATGTAATCAGAACGAAACTTAAGAGAAAGATAATCTTGGTTTAGAAGAGATGTTTGCGAGTGCAACCAACACTATTTGGTAAATATTTGGGGGAAAATGTTAATCGTTAGACCATTCTTTTATTAACGTATTTGAACGAGTAAAGATATAACTTTGGATGTTATTTAAGGCATAAAATTTAATTTATTTTGTAATTAAAATCTGACCTATCCACTAAGAAGCAAGTGTATACATATATAGTCAACAAAGTAATACATCAACCGACATCAATACTCACCTAATGACTTAGAAGTTTTGGATTCGAGTCTTCCCCATCTCAAATAATCTAAAAAAAAAAAGAATAAGAAAGTGTGTATATATATGTTAATTAAATAATAATTTAATGCAAAAAAAAGTTTTTTATCATGAAAATTTTAATGAGAAAAAAAAACAATTGTGATTTTTTTAATACATTAAGTGTAATTTTGAAATTATTAAAGGATTAGGATTTGGGAAATTTTGCAATTGATCTTGTTTCTCATTTTTATATTTCAATTGAATAAAAGTTTTGGTGTCATTGAGTCATTATTACATAATGAGGAGTATAATTTAAAAATTAATTGAATGTATTAAAATGGCAATTGCCTCTTCATTTAGGGCATTTTCTTTTTTTGGTGAAATGGGGATGAAGCAAGTGGGATGAGATGTAGAATAATTAAGTATATGATGTGACTAGAATTTTAATTAAAAAAGAAGAAGAGAAAATAGGAGTTTTTTTATTATTATTATTTATATATTTATTTATTTATTTTTATTGATCCCCATTTCAACAAGTGGCACCTCCAATTTAGTTCCCGAACTGTATATACACATCTATTTATTGCCACATAACTAAAATTTATTTCATTTATTTATGTTACTTTTTTGGTTGTTCCAAATCTAGCAAAAATAAAATATTACAGAAATGACAACTTTCAAACTAATTTGCACATAAATCTATATGATATAGAGATGTTAATTATAAGTAGTTGTAACAATGGTTTTTTTAAAAAATATAATCTATTAATATTAATGTTTCTTGTACCTTAAAATTAATGTTAATTAACTAATTAATGATGATTATGATTCTTTAGAGATATAATTGTTTTTCTTCTTCTTTTGTTTTTCTTTAAATAATATTAAGAAAAGAGGGTTCGAATTTAAAATTTTATAATTACTAAGTTGTACGGTCTATAAAGCTACTCTGTCTATTTTCTATTAGTTGGACATACCAAAGTCATCAACTTAAAAATGATGGTATTTTTCCAATTTAAATAAATCATTCAACATATTAAAATGTAACTTTACGTCATCATGTTAATGGACTTTAGTATTTTTAATAGTAATAACTTAATTGATTAAGGATGATATAGTTATGGTTTACACCAATGTGATGTCACAACTAATTAGGTAGTTTCTAAAACAATAAATTGGATGTAACAACCAAGTATTTAATTTTAATTTACACCACAATTCAGACTTTATTGGTATACATCACCCATGTACATTTGTCAAGTCTCTATTAAGATTCTCCAAGGTCTCACTTTATTTCACTTTAATATATCAATGTTATATAGTTGAAAGATTCATTTCTCACTTTCTTTTTATTAGATAATTTATTTAATAACGCAATAGTTTCATTGTTTGGTTGTAAACTAGTTCAACACCAACGTCATAGGTTTGAACCCTCGAAGAATCGGTATTTGTAATTCCCTCCCCCTACTCAAAAAAAGAATATTATTTAATGGAGTTATGTTTTTATGGTTATAACTATTAAGTAATATTTAAATTAAAAGAGTTAGTAGGACATTTGTTTGGTTGATTAGTTGTATTTAATTTTAATTTTATGGTTATAGGTTTGATTTTAAAAATTCGATATTTACTTCTTATCTTATCGTATTTGAGAGTAGTAGTACCGTTCATGTAGAGGTTTGTTGTTATCTAAAGTAATTGATTGTTAATGGTTTATGAATATAAATTATTTCTCCAAAGGGCCAATGGGAACATATGCCATGTGCATAGCTCACATGGACAGCCCATGCATAGCCAACCACAATGCATGTCACAAGGTCATAAATTATATATGACCTTAATTAATTATAGTTATTATAAAGAATAATTTATTCATGAATAAAATAAAGTTCTTATTAATTGTCAATCCCAACATTTCAAGAAACTATAAGATTTGAATTGGGAAATATTTTAACAAACATACGTTTTTAAAATTTTAAGTATTTCACACGCCAAATATGAGCATTAATTACTTAGCATCAACGTCGATATATCAATTGGTTCATTGAGATTAAAAAAATGCAAAGCTTAGTAATTAAAACACTGAAATGAAAATGTAAAACTATGTAAAGATCAAATATAATATATCTAAAATGACCGATAAAAATAATAGCTTTGCTACATTGAACCAATAAAATCATGAATTTAAATCTTTTACTTCCCATTATGATTAAATTAAAAATAATATATATAAATGTTATGAAAATGTAATTTCATATATAAATGTATATTTATTATTTTTTAAAAAAATGTTTGATCTAAAGAGTGATGAAGTGTTAGCTTGTTTAATTGTATTCCAATTCAACTATATTGTCATAAATTGAATTTAAGTATACGACTCTAATTTTATTTTAGAATAATAATATTTTTTAGGTAGGATTTTGTGATCTTCCTCTCCCATTGCAACAAAAGTAAAAATAAAATAAAAAATAAAACTTTTAAATAATTATTTACAAACGTGCCATCTTTTCTAGGGTTTGCATTGGTTTTTGAGAAATTTAAAATTTTGCATTTATGTCCTAGATTTAAATATATTATAAAATTGTCAACATGAGCCGTTGCTCAACGACATTAATATATATTTAATGACCAAAATGTCATAGGTTCGAATCTCCTACCTAATTATTGTAAATTTATAAAAAAAAAATATAATAAAAATTAAGGTATGTTTCGTGACAATAGTCAATATGCGTGTAAATTAACTCGTACACACCCACATACGCTTCTATATTACATTCGGTATCTTTGGAGAGACTGAAGAGCCCGAACATGTGGCAATGCATATATTCAACTAGATGATGAAAGGACACAACCTATAGAAACAATCAGAAAAGGGAACCATTGAATTTTGGAATCAAACTTTTTTTAGTTCTCCCAACCATAAAAATATGGATAATCGGACGAATTAGATACTTAATTTATAACTTAATTTGTTTAGAAAAAGAGAGAATATGTGTAACACTTAATGAAAGGGACTATCCAATTTGTATTAATATTAAGAATAAACTAGTACAGATATTTCCAATCTCAATCTCAATCAAAAAGAAAAAAGAAAATTGGTTTCCTTTTCACTTTCTCCTTTAACATTGTCATCTTCTTCCCTTCTTTCCTTTTAAGAAATAGAATCGATTTAAAAAAAGGAAATTTGTTGTGTATACCAACTTTAAGACCGTCAATTAAAATTATAGCACATTTTTATCAAAAATTTCTTTATATCAAAATTTTGAGTGATTGAACGCAATCAAACTCAATCAATAACTAGTGATTAAATTCAATCAATTTGTTAAGTGATTGAACTCAACTAATTGAGTTCAATCAATAACTAGCGATTGAACTCAATCACACTCAATCACTCGATTAGTTTCAATTTTTCGGTATATGTGCAATTATTTTCAGTTTTGTGCTATAAATACAATTTTTTAGCCAATTTTTATTATACATGAAAAATTCCTAAAAAAAAAGGTTAAATAAAAGGTAATTTCCCAGTTAAAAATTCCCACAGCTCATCACAATTCACAGCTATCTAAGTTTTATTATTATTATTATTTATTTTTTTAAATTTATGTACTTTGTATGATATACCAACAAAACTTCAGCAATTGAACAATAAATATTCTCGGTGGGTCCTCTTCCAAGAAAATGCACACACAAAAATGAAAAAAAAAAAAACAATAAGATTATTTATATTTTGAGTTTCCAACCAAATAATAGTAATAATAATAATCTCAAAATACTTTGATAGCACCTGATATATTTGTCGTATTCTAGAAATGAATAATTTGTATACTATGTTGTCACACCCACTTGGAATTTTCCCGTTTAAACTAATTTCTATTAAAAAGAATTCACTTTGAAATTGAATCATATGCAAACTCAACTTAGGATAATTTTAAATTAATTTATAATCTTGAACCATTCATTTCCAATTAAATCTAGGTTAACTAGTTAAAATATATACTTGTGATCAATAACTTCCCACTAAAATCGAATGTGTCAGTAATACAATGGTCGAAAAGAATTTACCTCTAAAGGAATTTAGAGGAATGGTGAGGTCAAAGTGTTTTCGTGGGAGTTGTGGGAAGATGAATTCAGAAAAAAAAAAAAAAAAAAAAAAAAAAAAAAAAACTTTCCACCATTGATGCATATCTTGAAAGCTTCCAAGAGCTGTCTAGAATATCTTGTTCACAGGCATGCATATACACACTGGCTCATGTTTAGGACTGATCTTATTTGTTTTTATTTATAAATACTTTTGTGGTCCCCCTCCCTCTTTTTCTTTGATCTTCCTCAACATCATTATTTTATACCAAACCTTACTATCTCTTTCTCTGTCACCAGATAATCAAAGTTTTATCCCACTACATATTCCAATTGAGGAATGCACATTAGACATTAGAAAGGTAAGAAATTTTTCTCCCATTTATAAAATAGGTGGAATTATTCCTTTTATTATCGATGAATTTTGAGGTGGACTCTCAAATTATCTTATATAGTATCAGAACTCATTAAAACAAAAGTATTTAGTTCAATAAAATGAAATTGGAACTAGAACTCAGGAACATGTTGAGGGTTCCACATTAAAATAGTTAAGAGACCAAGATAGATTTTTAAAACGAAAACGTAAATTCAAAAGACAACAAAAGACTTTACGATTAAGCTCACTCGTAGGTTTCGAACCTGAAACCTTCAAAAGAATATACTTTGGAGACTGGAAGCGTCTATAGGCGGATCCTCTCTCTCTCTTTTATCTATAGTTGCTGCATTAAGCCAAAGACAACACATTCCAAACCAGCTTTCTTATTGCCCAGCCCCCTCCCTCCACAGCCTGTCAAACCAACCTGAATTATTAACAGCAGGGATTTATAATTTTATACTCAGTTTGCACACAAGGTGTTTGCTTTATTGCTTCACCCACAAAGTAAAGCAAAACAAGAGTTTGAGCTTTTGAGGCATTTTTATGTTCATGAGGGAATTGGGCACTCAATTTGTTTTGATCAACAAAAAAGCATTGGCATGAGGAAGAAGGTTGAAGAATATGTTCAATGAGTTTCATAAGATCAAACAATCAACATCCAGGCTCTTTCTGTTTCAGGTCAATCCCATAATTCAACTCCATCATCAAATTTCTTCATGTTCTTATATTCTTTCTCTTCTCTGTTTCTACTTTTTCTGCATATTTTGTTTATTTCTGTGATGAATTTGTTTGATTCTTACACTTTTGGAACTGGGTGTTTCAAACAATTTCACAATAACAGTGCTTTAGTCATCCAATTTCAAGACAGAATGAATGATTTATGTTTTCTTTCTCTTAAAACCTTACTGAAAAATTCATTTCAAGATGTTTGATCTTATGGGAAGGAGAATTTAAAGAGCTAGGAAGAAACAGGAGGAGGTGGATCCCATTTCTTTTCTGCATTGTTTCTTCACTGTTCGATTATGTTTTTTTTTATGACCGGGAATTGGAGTTTCGCTCTCATATACCTAGGGGCACCGCACCTGTCCCAAAGTCTGAACTTGGGAGACAACAAGAGACTTTACTACGAGTTTCGAATCTGAAACTTGAGTATAGCTTGAAAGTCCGAGGCTAGACCTCAACCAACAAGGCTGCCTCTTAGAGACATTTCTAGGCCTCAACCAACGAGTTTGATTATGCTTTTCTGATCAAGAAACCATAAAATCCATGAAATTGTAACATATCTTTTCTTCTAGACTAGCCAGCTTAGCATTTACATGCATATTATTTAAGGGACCACTGAAATTGATGATGGTATCATGAAGCCAAGTATCTGATATATTTGGAGATGAGTCCCTCCTTTATATTTATTTGGATTGGCTTGTAACTTGACTTTTGGCTCAGCATAATTGGCTCCATTACATGTAAATCTTTCTCTCTCTTACTTTCTCATCTTGAACACAAGATTGGAAAATTTGAAAGTTTTGAACTCATTACTCCTTGATGCATGCCTAAATTTTGCATTAGACAGTAGAATTTGGTCAACTAGACTCTGTCTCCTTCTAAATCTCAGTGGATGTACACAATTCACACCCACCACCCCACTTGTGGAAAGAAAGAGAAAGAGGAAAAGGAAAAGCTTCAGCTTAATTGTCAAAGATGACTTTTTTGTCTAAATTTTTCTTTGTGGGTTTCAAGAATGTTTTGTCAAAATTATGGCTTTGTTGTTGTCCAACATTTTTGACACCCATTGGGTTTCAGGCATGGGAACAAGACTTGAACCCACTTTCAATCCTCTAGCCACCTCCAACACATTCACAGTTCAAAGAGTGAATGACTGGCACCAATTCCAGGACTCAACAAGGCTTCCCTTCAAATTCTTTGCATCTGATTCCATGAGTACTGGACTTGACAAGTTTCAAGAAGCAGTGAACAAGATGCTGCAGAAAGGCGACGTCGACGCCATTAAAAAGACAATGCAGGTCCATGAAGATGTCTTCAAGAGTCAGGTATGAGATCAAAAGTTCAACTTTATTCTCTGATCAAGACACAGTTTGTAAGCCAAACTGATAGAATTTTAAGATGAGACAGTTTGATCAGTTTTCCTCAAGTTTCTGTTTCATTTCTTATATCAGCAGTCATTCAAATAGATTGAAAATCAACCTTATAAAAACATCTTGAATCAGTTATGCTGCACTAGGAATGACCTTTTATCTTAGTGTTTTGTATTCTTAATGATCGCCTTGATATAATCGATTTCTCAACGTTAGTGAAACACATAATTCCGTGTGCTTTTGTCTTGTTCTTTTATTCTTTGATTGTCGACATTCTCTCCCTCTCCCTTACAGTCGAGGTCCTTCACTCATTCGTCAAGCAACTCTACACCTTTGAAACCTTACGGTCGAGCATATTTAAACCTCGTAAACTCTTTCTTCATTTTCCCTCCTTTACAGTCGAGCTGCTTGACACTTTTTCTTTCCTTCTATTCCTTTTAAACAAGGGAAACAAAGCAGCTTCGCTTCTCTCCAGAACCGTATTTCTGAACCTCGTAATATCTACGAGAAACAAGGTCAATAGGGGAAAGTAGTTTTCTATCGCAACACAACCGATAACAAAGAGAAAAAATGTTTTGCAGGTGAAGGAACTCCATCGGCTGTACAGTGTACAAAAGATGCTGATGGAAGAGCTGAGGAAAGAAACAAAGCAAAACACACCATGGGGTCCAATGGCAAGTTCAGGAATGAACCATTTGCAGCTCAAAAACCGTGAAAATTCGACAGCACAGACAACTGGAGGGATGATTTTCAATCTTCAAAGATTGAAAGATGATCCAAGCAGCAGAGAGAGAAGTGGGAGCTATTCTGGAGACAACATGAGAATATCAAGAGGATTTGATCTCGAAAGGCCTGCAGACGAAGACATGTCAACCGGCATTAGCACCGCGGATGAAGACCAAGTGGGGCCGAGCACTCCGATTGTCGAGAAAAGCGACAAGATGAGCATAGATCGCTGTGAAGAAGACGGCGATGTAGAGCTAACTCTAAGTATTGGTGGCAGTCTCAGCAAGAAGAGATCAAAATCCTTTCCCCCTCTTATTCAAAAGGATAGAGAGATTGATTCATCTTTGTCATTCAAATCAGAAAGAGGAGAAGATTGCAGTGATCCAACCACTCCAATGAGCAGCTCAAGTGCAACATGTGATCAGGAAACAAAAAGGCCACATTGGCTTTTCCAAAGTTTAAAGCTCAAGTAGAAGAAAAACAGGTTCAAATATTCAACACATTTTCAACCAATTGAGATTCCAATATAACTTTGCACTCGACTCTAATAAAATGAAAATGTCTGAGATGCCATTTATCAGGAGTTTTTTTTTTTTTTTTTTGTCAAAATGAGTATCTTTACAAAACCATTTATCAAAAAAGGTCTATTTTCAAACTATTCATCGAAATATGACTTTTTCTTTGTCATTACGCAGTAGCATAAGAAACGATGCCACCTTCTTGACAAAGAAAAAACCACATTTCGAAAAATACTTCGAAAATGGACCCTTTTTAACAAATGATTCAAAAAAGAACCCATTTTGTCGAAATAAAAAACAAGAAAGTTCCTTTTTCGGTAGCATAAGTTATTGTTGTACATAGCTCTAGTGACATTTTATCGTACTACCCAGTAATCAAGATGTCACCGGTTCAAATCAGTTCACTCCAAAATATTCTACAATTCCACTCCATTTCTTGTGAAAAAGGTATTGAGATGAAGCCAAACAAGTAAAGTATTCATTCTAACACCAGAGAAGAAGAGAGAAAAGGGAAGAGCAGAGAGACAAAAGTTGACCAAAGAAAGCAAGGATTTGTGTTGAAAAAGCTGATATGATGAAGAAAGAAAGAAAGGAACAGTGTCATGTCAGTGAAGGGGGATGATGTTAAGCCATTTTTGAAGAGAAAAGTGAGAGTATTGTGCCATGTTGTGTTAATGGATGAGCAGATGCCAAAACAAACAGAAGAAGCTGAAACAAAAAAGTTGGTTTTGTTGTTTGACCAAAAAGGAAATACATGAAATTTATATGATATGATATTATATTATATGATATGATATGATGGTGCTTAAAGTTAATGTCATCATCATCACTACTACTCAACGTGCGTGCTGATCCGTACAATGCCCATTTTGTCTTGTGGGATGTCATTATCCTATTCCTTCCCCCACTTTTACTAATCTTTTGCTTTTTAATTCATTATTTTATCATTAACCCTCCTCAAACTTGTATTTTCTATTTCTTAAAAGCAAAAAAAAAAAAAAAAAAAAAAAAAAAGGTTATGCTCATACAAACCATTTTCTTTAATATTGGTTTCTCAAGTCCTCTATTGCCCAAGGGAATGAGTTGATTTAGTTATTATATAGAAGTTTTGGAAATCAAATGAGTTCAATTTATGATGACGAATTATTTATAAGTTAATTTCTTATGGTGTTTTTTTTTAATCTACAATTATGAGTGTCATGACTAACTTATGCACACTGTGACTATTTTTATGAGACATACTGTTTGGCTCTATAATATTTAGATCTCAAGAAAACTCTTAGGAAATTAATTTCAAGGTAAATAATTACCATAGATTCTCTAAGTTCTATTTGACCACTAAACTACTCTATAATAATTAATTTTTTATGAATTATCTTGACAATTAAATAGAGTAGAATTGTGTAACTCTCACGAGATGATAATCCTGATGCATATAAGTTGGCTTGACCAATATATATTGTCGTTGTACTTAAATTAAAAAATAAAATAAATAAAAACAATAAAATCAATGAACACACATTTATTTTTATGCAAACAAAAATGAGAGGACTAGTTTTTAGTTTTTACAATGCTGTACATGATTCCTCCTCGACCATCAATCAATACAACTAAAAGTAGACTCCTTTTTCAAGCCTGCTAATTGTAATTTCTATCTCTCTTTTTTTTTTTAATTGAAAAAAAATCCAATGAAAAAGAATTAGATAACAAAAACCAAAATTTCTCACATCAAACCAATTTTCAAAGAATATATCACACAACTAACTCAACTGCTCATGAAAGCCACACACATTCAAACCACTTAAGAACAGCTCTGAGTTTATTTGGGAGCAGAAACAGCTTAAAATGCACTGATGCTCTCCATTAAGAACTCTGAGTTGCACAGCTGCAGAAGAACAGAAATTTACGGCAATCGATTAGTAACAATATATGGAACGCCAAAGAAAACGAACCGATATTGTTGCAAGGGAGACTGCTACCGGCAACCAAAACTCGAACACGAGCAATCAAAGGCATTGTTAGCAAGAAGATCTAGAACAGATGCAATGCGATTTTCAGTTTGTCCTGCTTCCATCTGGGTAGCTTATTGAAAGCATCCTTTGTCATTCCAAATTTCTCCCTGAACTCTGCCGATGATAGGTATGTCTGCATGTTTTGAATTCAACACATCAGAACTCAATGGTGATTAAAGATATTGTTTGTTTTCATCGACGAATTATTACCTCTCGCTTAGTCACGTCGATGCCTGAAGCTAGAGTACTCGACGTTGTGGTAAGGGATTCATATGGATGTATTGTGAGACCTTCCTCATCTTCAAGTTCACCCTCCTTCACATCTTCTTGTATTGTAAGAGACTCTAGTTTCGGGTCGGGGGCACCTAAGCTCCCTTAAGAAACACAAAAGAAAATAAATTTGATTAAATTAGGAAACTGCAGTGATTGTAAATAAACTACGGTGAAACGTAGATGAACTCGTACCCTTCAAAAAGCGACGCATGAAACCTTCTCGACCGGGTGGTGCCTGTTCGAAACTTGCACTAAGTGCGGCTATGGCTGCATTTTTAAAAGCCAGCCTTGATGATTCAGGAGTACCAGATTTCGGGTATAATCTTGTTGTAACCATTGGCGGAGGAGTAGATAAATTTCTAGCATTTGCACTCTCAAAGTTTGCAGCTAATTTATTGAAAGCGGGCGACCTTCCTCTCACACGGGCTCGTTCGGGACTAAACGACACACTCCTGGAACGCTGGGATTTCTCTGGCACACTACCGGACCTTCCTCCAAAAATTACGGGGGTTCTCCGCTTCGGTTTCTGATTACAGGTCATGTAACCATAAAAAACGGAATGACCAACTACACAGTAACAATTTCAAACTATATAGTAGCTAATCTGAAGACCTCTAATCCTAATATTGTATTCATTATTATCAAACTCAAAAGCTTAAGCCAACTAAACAAAGTCCAGTTAATTCATTTAACTTTATCTTAAAATATTTGTATCAGCGCAGTAGTTAAATCCCAAAAGTGACTAGAAAAAAGATAGATGCATAAGAAAATGACTTACATTTACAGTAGGAGTTCCGCCATTTCTGACTAATGCAAGCTTTCTCTGAAATGAATTCCCATGCATCTGATTCAAATCATTAAAAAAAGCAAAAAACTAAGCAATGAAATCCCAGTCCGAGTTTTGGAATTAAGATGACCGTTTCAAATTAGCATAAAGTTCTTACAGCCGATTTTGCAGAATCCCAGGAGAAGAAACGTGTGAAAAAAGGCGGCTCGTTTCCTTCCATGACAATATATATCGAAGTTTTGCGTGATAATTTTTCAAGAAGAATCTCGATTTCAAGAAATTTCTGTCATGGATTCAAAAACTCAGAAATAAGATGATCAGCCTAGAAAACTGCAAGTAAAATGGTAATTAAAAGACATTTACGGACATAAAAGGAAGTGATTAACTGTTTTTTAAGGAGGATTCGATCTCCTGACAATTTCAGAAGAAAGAAGTCAAGAGCAAGAAGAAATTCTCTTCTTCTTTTTTATAGGAAACGGTAACTTTTCATTGATAAGTGAAAAACTACGAAATAGTTTATCGAAGCAAGAAGAAATTCTCGTGATGAACTACTATGAAACATACCTCGCCAATTTTTAAAGCATTCACTTTAGTCTTAGGGTCAACCTGTTGACCAACCCAAACAAAGATCTCCGAGTGACAACTAAGAATGTCGATATCTTCTGTCATTAGATCATCTTGGCCAAAGTTGTATATCTCAGCAACCTGCAGTAACATATAAAGTTGAAAAAAAAGACTTTGGAAATAACTGATAGTAAAATGCCAATGCCCTTAATCTATATATATGAGTTATTTTTTGCACCCCAGAACACAGGTTTGATGTATTATTTCTTTTTCAAACAGGAAATTATGAAATCCAGATTAAGTTTAAAGATGGAATAAATTGATATATGTTGTTTGAGAATATTACAGCCAGGAACTAAATAAGAAGAGAATACCTTCAAACTTTCTGCAAGATGCCACCATTTCCGCAGAAAAATCAATACCATGAACAAAGTTAGACTTTCAACGAAAAAACGAGAATGATAAAACGGTACAGTACATTTACAATCGAAATAAAATTGTACACACCTTTTGAATAAGTGCAAGAAAATAAGTGTGGATCACTCTCATTATTCCGTGCAATTTTTTGATTAGGGTATTCCAATTTTCCTCCCAACAAATCCCAAAATTGTTCAGACTCTGCGCCTTCCTTGTGCGGCTTAGATTGACAGTCCGGCTGCAAATTATTCGGAATTATATGAGAACAAATTTCTACAGATGAAGTCCGAGTTTGATATCAAGATGTACTGAACAAGAAGAGAAGAGATCTTTCAAAGTAATGCAATGTTGATAAATATTCAATGTCTAATTGAACTGATCATCAAGTGTATATCCAAAAGTATTTTCCTTTTGACACATTAAGACTATTTCCCAAAATCTTTTAACCAACAACATATGATTTGCATTTTTTTTTTTATAACATAGAATGGGAGCTTTGCCCCACTATGTAACCTGGGGCACCCGAACCTGGAAGTTGGAGACAACAAGAAATTTTACAATTAAGTTCATTCATAGGTTTCAAACTTGAAAACACCAAGAGAGTATACCTTGGAGACCACAACCACTACCAACGAGATTGCCCCTCGAGAACATATGATTTACATATTCTAATGGAAGTTTATTCCAATAAGGTACATCACTGAAAACTAACAGGTAACTAAATGATCCTTATCATAGGAACTCACCGATCCATTAATATTGTGTTCAAATGACATATAATTAATCACCTTTATCACATCCAGAAATCTTTCAACAAGTTCCTGGTCATCTGCGGTGGTAAGACTTCCACACCAAGTAAAAACAGTAGAGCCACTATGTAAAATGTAGCAATAAGATGAATTCAAAGAAGATCCAATCTGTTGAAACAAAAAAAGAAAAAAACGATAACGGGTGTATTAGCGTGAAGCATGCACGGGGTGAAATTGAAAAACCATGGGAGGAGAGCAACGTACTGCTTCAACTTGAATTGCTTGCATATTCTCAGGGCCAGAGCCCTGGACTCGAAACAATGCGACGGCGTCTTCTGAATTTGTCACGTCTGGTATTTCATTTTCAGTGATGTAATTCTTGTATCCATCACTCAACCCACCCTTCAAAAATAATAAAAATAAAAATGATCAGTCTACTTCAGGAAAATAATTCAACATAAAAACATTTTACATCTCAAGAAGAAAACAGTTGATATAATACAGTTATAGACATTTCCATTAAGTTATCCAAACATACCTTAAAAACAATAAAGCTCTGGAAAATAGAATAGAACTGGATTGGTTCATATCCTTCGTAAATACGAGCCTAGTCATCAAAAACAAAAATTATATTCACAATTAGAGACCACAAAGAATTTAGAGTAAATGAACTTTATGAAGCAGAAAATATAAATCTTGGAAGCTACCTGGGCAGGCAGGAACTTCAGTGATTCCACCATTTTGGTAGCAAGTGATAGAGCAGAAGCTCTTTCTTCCTATTCAACAAAAAGAAAAAAATGCACTTAAAATATATTCCTTAAAAATTAAATAATAAGTATATAGAATCAATCCCGGAAATGCCACAAAGAATTTTTTAATGCTAACAAATTGTCAAGTTTTGCTACAGAAAATGTTATCTTTAACAACTTTCCAATTATCATTTTCAAATATTCAATGCTTTAAACAAGATAAAGATATAACCGGAACATCATTGTTCCTAATTTAATATTGTTGAATCATGTTAAATCATCAATCAACCCAAAAGCTTAAGTTGATGGGTTTGAGTAAATTTAATTATATAAATCAACACTCTGCCTCACTTGTAGGCTTGGAAATTTTGAAAATGTCTAGCAAGTAGAAACCAATATTAATTGGGGATGAAACGACTCGACAAGAGTTTCTTTCTCTCATACCACATTGAATCATGTTTAATCATCAATCAACCTAAAAAATTATGTTGATGGGTTGAGGTAAATTTAATTCTATCAACTTATTATTTGTGGTCCACACAAGGGGGTATTGAGGTGGTGACCGTAAGGAATTGAGAATGAAAAAGTTTGACAACCTCAACACTCTGTTTCCCAAACCATGTTCCAACGAGAAATTCTTCCTTCTCGTCTCCCGAGTATGAATATCGGAAAATATAGCAATCTCCAGTGTAAAATTTTGACTGATCAGAGACAGGAATTAGAAGCTTTTCCTGGCCACTGACACGCCAGACCTGTAAAAATAAGGAGTTGACATCATTAGATAAATCATTTATGCTAATTATGAATAGGCTAGTGATTTTCTAACCATATTTATAGGCATCTCTATGTCATGGACAGCTATATAAATTTCAACGTATTTCATATTGGAACACATCCAGATACATAATAAAATCGACCAACTTTTAGAATCACGTGTCGGTTAATCAATAAACTGCCGGTTTGGTTCCAACGACTTTCCCTACACATCCAGTCATTATGTTTGTCTTTCTACATTCAAACTGGTTGTGAAGCGAACATTGATTTATTTCATACATCCCATGTAGTCTGTTATTTTTTACACCATAACATTATTTATCGTCGTCGAACCTTATGGAGAAGAGAACATGTCACATATCTTTTAGAATTAGATTCCCTTTGGGGAACTCCGAAAGTTTTTTTTTTTTTTTTTGGAACAAGGGTAACCATGTCCGTCCCTAGGCCAGGCACCGGGAGACATCGAAAAAATGGAGATACGGGAGGTGTTTACAAATTAATGTCACACGTAAGTCTCGAACCTGAGACCTTGAGGGGAGCACACCTTCAAAGCCCAAGTCTTCAACCAACTGCGCCACCCTTGGGGACGGAGAACTCCGAAAGTAGGCAACTGTAGAAACTTATCTTAAAAATAAGAGCCAATTTTAGATAGTTTTAGAAACTTTACCTGTAGATTTCCTGTGCAATCAATGTAAGGTTGAGGTTCCTCTTTTACAGGATCAGCTTTCAATAGACCCTTCACATTAACTCCTTGGCGTTTCAAAAGTGCTACAAGATAACCAAAAAAACATGAGAACATCACAATATCACATAATATAGCAAGGGAACTGTCAACATTACAACAAGAAAAACAGGGCAAATTAACTCAAGAGATTCCCTAAAAACCTTGAATTGGAAAGAATTTCTTCACTTACTAACCTGCAACCTTGCTTCTGCCATCCTCTGACACAGTTACAGCAGCTGTTTCAGGCCATGAATCAAACTTGGCTCGGAATATCAGAGGTTCGAAACCTTCAATCACACGCATAATATGTGCTTGTGGACGATCAGGACCACTAACTAGCTCCTGTTAACAAGAAGGGATATAAGAATCTTGAGTCCTCAAACAAACTTACATCAATGAACTAGGGAGGTCCAGGGAATTACTTCTGCAGCCCTGCTGGTACTTTTCCTTTCATCAAGAGAGGTATTTCTCCCCATCCATATAAAAGCTTCTATCCCGCTATCTAAAATGTAACATTTATTCGTGTCTAACAGCTCCCTAGTTAAAGGATCAGCCTCGACGGGTTCTATATTACCCTTCACAACACTTCAAATACATACATACTACTATCAGAACTTAGTTAAATAAAACACTAAAATGAGCAAACATTATAGAACATGGAAGCAAATATTATTTTGTTCCACCAAAACTTATTCATGACATATTACCATAGTAGTTTAGTTGGATGCGAATCAACCATCTTATCACCTTCACTGGCTACTTTTCTTGGAAGTGGAGCAAAACCACCAAATAAACCCCAAAATTCCCCAGTTTCAACATCTGCCATCAATTTGCCATCCTCTGTCGACAATAGACATGACTGGATTATTAGCGACACGATAAAATAGAAACTGTAAGCTTTGAAGCATTGGGAATTTAACTTGTGATAACAAACATGATAAATGAAATTTAAATAAATAGTATAAAGAAAATTTAAATAAATTTCCATGTTACTTACCAATGGCAGCTACCTCACATTTTCCATCATGATACGTATCTTTAATGTATTGAACTACTTCCAACGCTTTGGCCCTCTCTTGAATAGATGAGTTGGAACCATTAAATTGGAATATTTTAGACTTGGTATCAAGAATGAAAATATCATCATGGTTAAGTGTCGATCGAGCAAAAGCAACCTGCCACCGGAATGAACTTATGAAATAGAATAAACAAAGAAAAGAAGAAAAAAATGCCAAGCTAGTTCCTTATCAGCTCGTGTATCTGAGGTTAGACTTGCCTCTTTAACATGAACAACACGTTTTCCTTTGCAAACATACAACCGAGTCTGGTGTTCTTCAGCCTCTACGTGTTTGAACCCAGATGAAGCTCCACCTTCTTGCGGTATAATGCACGGTTTAAAATATGATAAAAACTTTTCTGTCTCGTGACCTTGCACTTCACGATACTGAACAGCACGTCCTCCAAGGGCTGCATCCAACTCAACGGTTTTGATGGCTGCAGTACCAGCTTCATCCTAAATTGATAGGTCTTAAAAATTAAATTTGAAAACTAAGAGATAACTACCTGAGAATAACTGAATGAATAGAGCTTACCTGAGTGGTATCTTTCCCAAGCCAATAATGAATATCATGCCGCAAAGCGCCACTTTTTAAGGATGAGGTCTGCAAACAATAAATAATATACAGGAATCACTAGAGGTACCAAGAGAAAAAGGTTTTCTTTGTCTTCTTTTAATGTTGTTGTCATAGCAGGTTGCAGTTACTTCATCAGAACAATCTCAATTCCTTACAAGATGGAACACAAACATTTTGAAGGAAAAACAAAATGGGAATAACTGTTCATAGGTTGTCTGCTAAAAGCCTAACATATCAATAAAGTCAATAATGCAACTAAATCCAATCTCTTACTACAATTTCTAAATCAGCACTTCCATTCTCTTCCCTTCATCCTTTTGGCATCTAACCTTTATAAAATCAGGCACTGGGAACATGCCACGTCGCAACTAATTGAAAAACTATAGACCAAAAGAGGAAATGAAAAGTTAACATTTTGACATTATCATAGTGGAAGCACGTTGCATCAAGTACAGAAAGACAGTGCTGCGCCTTATTTATCATAAAATAAAGTTCCGCTATGTGTTAAATTAAGGATAACTATTACGATAATATTTTTAGCATCCAGACGAATCTCAAAGCACTAGGAAGTTGAAATTACAAAGCATATGGTAAAAGACCAAACAAAAACCACTTGCCTTCAAAACTATATAGGAATCGCCAGTGAAAAATTTGCCGTGGGACGATTGTGGTACAAGAACAGGACGGAAATTCTCGATGCGCCATACCTCAAGCCCACTGTTTATTGTTATAAGGAAGACAAAATAGAAACTTCCAGATGCAAGAGATGAAATAATTGCTATAAATCATACAATAAAGCAATTGAAAAATGATATCAATTACCATAGGAAAATAATGACATTATAAACTTCGTTTACTATATAATATAAATGTAAACCATAAAAGTACTAATTATGAATATACTAATCCATGTCAATGTAAGGATACGCTTTCTGGCCAGCACCCTGAAAAGCTTGATCCAAATCTCTCATAGAGACAGCCATGTTATATTCTCAACTCTGTTGTTACCTACCACTTTTAGGCAGATAAAGTCAATGTGAAGAGGTCTCAACTCAAATGTAAGTATGTAACAGATCAATAAAATAAGGCAAGTTTGAAATCAAAAGAGATCTTATCACAAGTGACATTAGTTGCAGAACTGTTGAGGTGGAATATGAAAAATACATTTTGAAGTTGCAAGGACTTACTCATGGGATAACTGATAAGCAACGCTAAACTAATTTTGGCATTCAGTTCTCTGCATCCCAAAAATGTTGATTAAAGTTATGAGACAATTCTACTTCTTTTTTTCTTTTTCTTTTTTTTGAGGAAGAGACAATTCTACTTCTCACTGTGAAGAGATGAGGGTTTTTGTTACTAAATTTAGGATTAAATTGTTGAGTTTCAAAGAGTTGCATCCCTAAGAAATTTTATCCTTCTCTTTCTCTATCCCAGAAGATTCTCCCTCCTCACTTCCACTACCAGTTTTATTTTTCCAAATTGCAAGAAACATCATTGCAAAGAATAGAGCTCGCATAATTTTCTTCCGTTTCTTTCCCGCACATGTAAGTGTTGAATTATGTTAAACCACCAATCAACCCAAAAACTTAAGCTGGTGGGTTGAGGTAAATTTAATTATATTTACCAACACTCCCCTCACTTGTGGACTTAGAAATTTGAGAAATGTCCTACAATTGGAATTCAATTTTAAATGGGGAGGAAACAACTTGGCATGGACTCGAGTTCAAAACCTCCTACTCTGATACCATGTTGAATTATGTTAAACCACCAATGAACCCAAAAGATTAAGCTGGTAGGTTGGAGTAAATTTAATTATACAACCAACCGTAAGAACCTTTGCACTCTACAACTAAAAACATGGCATTCAAAGAATGCATGGGAAACCAGCATCTACAAAATCCAAGACTACTCACCTAGCACACTCTTAAGAATTCATACTTCGGTAAATATTATTGTAAATCCGTCATTTCTAATGAGGTGAGCTATTGCAGCATGGGAAAAACTTATAATCTTTACCCCTCTCCTTCCTCACAACTTCTCCTTAAAAAATGAAAACAATACAACAGCCATGCCATACAAAAACGAATTTGTTGTACCCAGAAAAACGAAAGGCCGCATGGCCCGCATGCACATACAATTCTCAACAGCACAAAGTAAGATCTTCCCAATGTCCAAATCTCAATATTCCAACCCATGGAAGCTGGGCGCTCTCTTTGGAGCATGAATGTCTGGTCAATTATGCAACCAGCAACTGGATAATTCATTGCCTCGATTTTATGCATCCTATCATATAAACCATCATTGAATTCGCATTGGAGTGGTCAAAGAGGGTCTTGAGATCCAAGAGGTTATGAGTTTGATCCATGTTAGCCACCTAACTACGAAATAATTTACTACAGATTTTCTTGATATCCAAATATTGTAAGGACAAACAATATATCTGGTAAGAATAGTCAAGGTGCGTGAATACTTGTCCTTGACACTCACAGATATTAAAAAAAAATGTATATCATCATGGAGCAAACATTTTATCAGTAAAATTTTCAGGCTAGACAAAGGAAAAGACTTTATATTTTACCATCTGTAACAATCGTATGACAGGAAGGAAATGGTAAAATGAACAAAGCAAGGCAACAAGAATGTCTCATGAGGGACATGAAAAGTCCATTAAGAAACACCAATGCATAACTTTTGGTATCAAAACAATGGATAAACAGAATTAATGCAAAAGATAGAGATAAAGAAGAATGAGAAAGCCAAAACATTAAAGTACCTGTTTGGAAAAATGAAGAACAGGGAAAACAACAAACACCCAGATCCAATCCTGGCTTATAAAATCTTATGGAATTGGTAAAATCTCCAATGGACGAGAAGAAAGAGAGAAAAGCGGGGCTGAAGAAGTATAAGAACTGTAGATAATAATAGGAATAACAAATTCAGAGAGAGAAATAAACAAACAAATAAATAGCATGCATATCATATCATTAATTACAACAAAAAATAGCCACCCCACAAGATAAAATAGCACAGATATAGCCTTTTCTTTTTTTTCTTTTTTTTTATCATCAGCTTTCTTTTGCACACCTTGACTATTGTCACCAGATATACCGCTTGACCATACAATATTTGAATGCTAATGCAACCCGTAGGAAATTAATTCTTAGATAGGTGGTACCATAGATTGAACTATCAATTTACTTTATGTACCCCAAGACCTTTTTTGACCAATTAAATTTAGGGGCGGGGAAACCAACAGAATTCTCTATCCAATTCAATCTCACATCAAATTTTACAAATTACAACAGTAAAGGGTCAAATTAGATGAAATGAACCCATCAAACATGAGAAAAAATGCACAAAAATGCACAAAAATGGAGATGGGTACCTGTAAAATGCAATTTAGAATGATGGGGTTTAGTGTTTAGAGTGAAATGAAGATGATTTGTTGGGTGCATTTGAAAAGAAATGGAAATGGAAATGGAAATGGAAATGGGTTGGTTAATTGGGAAATGGGTTACCGTTGTGAGGATTGGGGGCTGCGAAAGCGAGAGAAAGGTCGGCCACCGCCCATTGTTGAAGACACGGCCAAAAAGCCCAATGGTGGGGCGTTGCAATCGGAATCAACCAACTCACTCTCTCACTTTTATTTCTTTTTTCTTTTTCTTTTTTACCAAATGTTTGGATGAGGTTTTAGATTCTGCACTCTTGATTGTTCATATGATTATTTTTTTTAATACCTTGAAAGAATTATGATGATAATAAAATAGTGAATCATGATAATGAAAAGTGGTTAGGAAGAATTAAACAAAAAAGAAAAAAAAATTGAGAATTAAAAATAGTCACTGGGAAATCATTTTTTTTAGTACATATATTAGAATAGGGGACTTGACCAACAAATTTTTATTGTCCTCAAATAATATAGAGACAAATACCTGATTTTCGATTTCCAATTTATAATGGATGGAGTTGAAATAGATTAACATCAATCAATGCATCACCGACCTCTTTCATAAATATAAATAATTTTTAATAGCCAAGATGACTAAGTATTATTTTTCCGTTCAATTTTCTCATAATCATTTTTATTTCATTTTTCAAACACTCCCTATCAATTATTCCTTTTTTTTTTCCTTTTTTTGATATCCTTTAGCCTAATTGGGTATGCTAATTCAATTTGATTATGTAAGGACAGTTCAGTTTTTTTCTTTTAGATTACTAGTGACAGTACAGTTCCAGCACAAAAGTAATGGCCTTTTTTTAATATCTGTTCAAATATTGTGCTGTATTTTTATAACAAAAAATAAAAGTTATACATATCCAAATTTATTAGTTAGTATTTCAAATTCAATGATTATTAATTATTTTTTATTTTTTTCAACAATTATGTTAAGTATTTTGTCCTACATCCAAAAAAGTGAGAGTCTAAGATGAATTTATGATATTTTTTTTATTTATTATTGTATGTAGACGGTTAATGAACTCTTGCTTTTGTTGACTATTAGTTCGAGGATTTAGTAGTAGAATAAGTGTACGAGCAGAAATCGGTTTTATCGAGAAAAAAAAAAAACTTGGTTTACATTTTGTTATGTAATTTGTTGATCATTAATATGAGCATTCTATTGGCTGGTATGGAGATCTGGTAGATATTTGGTTGAATTTAGAAAATGAATGTTGAACTTGTGGACAATTGGGCATAATAAAGAGTTTGTTAAGATTGAAATTGAAAATAAAGATGTCTCCGAGAACTAATTTTTATGGGCCAAAATTTAGAATCCCATATGAGGCCCAAACGTGAGTGGGCCTAAGAATTGAAGACTTAATGGGCTTGGTTTGGATTTCATTGGATAGCCTAATTTAAGTGTCCATATAAACACTAGCATAGGAGTCAATTATTAAAAATACATATATATATATATATATATATATATAGTTTTATTTCTTGAATAAGTTCCTATGAAAATCCAAGATGTTAGAGTTTCTGTCTAAGATGCCATTTTGATGCGTGATTTTTTGTGTTTACGCGATCTAACTAGGTAGTCAACATGAATTGGAGTCATCACCAAGTACTTCAATATTTTCTTTGATCATTTGAGTTACTTTATGCGTGATTATATTATGCTATCACTAATAATTAGAATGAGATCCATGTTCCTTTTATTTTAGAGATATTGTACTACATGAACTCTTTTGTCAAAATAATTACAAATATATGTAAATTTTAAAGTATGTGCATTTATAATCTTTTAAATTATATTATAACTAATCATTCATACAATATTATGTATTATTAATACCAAGAACTATAATTATTAATCATTAATTTTTTTTTACCATATTTATAATTATTTTTTATATTTGACTGATTTGGAGAGCTCTAAACTTCATCGAAAGAATAAATAGTCTAAAATCTTTCTTCTAATTGATATAGAAGTGAAAAGATTAATTATCTAAATCAATGTCATTTTGAATTTATAGGTTTAAATCTTTATATAACATTAATGATTCGAAGCTTTTTAAATTATTTATATAACATTAATGATATAGAAGTGAAAATATTTTTAAAATAATTTGAGTGTCGAAGCTTTATTTGTGTCTGTTTCTATCATTTCTTTTTAGTATTTTTTTCAAAAAAATTAAAAAAATTTAGAATTCTTTCAAATATTTTAAAAATGTTTTGAATTTTTTAAAATAAAAATCAAAATTGGTATCAAATAAATCTATTTAAAAAAAAAAAAAACATAATGATTATTAAATATCATCTTAATTTTTCGAATTTAATTCATTTGACTTTCAAGATTAAGAAAAAAATGAAACCACATATTCCTCTTCAGCCAATTGAAAATGCATTGGAAAAGGGAGAAAAAAGGTAAAATCATCATTTTGTTGTTTAATAATGAGAAATATGCTATAAGCACTCAAAATGGCACCATGAAAATTAATGGGCAAGATATCCATATAATTGACCATAAAGTCAAACAATACTCACAAAACTTAAGTTTCATTAGTTTCTGGTTAATTTCTCAAAGTTTATGAGGAATCTTATTCATCCTCCAAACAAAATTACAAAACCAATTATTATTGTTGTAATCCTTTTTATTCAATAATATTAAAAAGTGAAACTTTAAATTTATAATTGATTATTAAGTTGTAATTGTGAACTCATTTTATCATTCTTCAATTAGAAGAGTACCATTGAAAGTTGTGAAACTTTTAAACAAAATTAAAAAACAAAAAAGGTGTACTTTTTCAAACAATATATTGAAAAAGAAAACATATAATTGGCAAAAGAAAAAGGAACTTTCCAATTTTGTAAGTTTGTGATAAGAAACAGTGAAGATCATGTGTCTGTTTCATGCACCATTATAGATTGTGCTGTTCCCATCCCATACCCATAATGCAGTTTTTTTTTTTTTTTTTTTTTTTTTTTTTTTTTTTTAATAATGTTGTGGTTATAATTTATAAAACAATTAAGCACTACATGCCCTCCAAATCTTCCCATCCTTTTGTTGTCACCAAAAGGCACCCAATATTTACTTTTATACTATTTTTCATTTATTGTTCTTTTGCAACTTTTAAATATCATTTTTATTTTATATAGGTTTAAGGGAAAAGAAAAATAGAAACTAGGTGCATGTTTGACTAGAAAATTAGCATTTGATCAAGTCACGAAAATGAATCGATAATTTAAATTTTAGGCTTTTTATTTTACCAAATTTAAGGGTTAGGTTGATAGATTAAAATAAAATAAATACCAATTCTATATCAATCAACAAAAATAAGCATAATGTAACTAATTAGAATATATATCATCGACCAATAAAAATATTATTATTATTATTATTATTATTTTAGAATCAAAAGTGTTATTATCTCAAGAGGTCTAAATGTTTGCTCCCGTATATTATTCAACTAACAACAATAATAGTTATTAATTTACATCATAAATTAATTTTCTAATTATCATTTTTCGTAATGTTTTAGAAACAAAAAACAATAAAAATATGATAGTGGGGAAAGATTTTAGTGGGCCTTAGTAATGAGGAGAAATTTGAAAATTTAATCGTAATAGACCAATCACGGGCTTCAACATGGGCCTCTTATAAGGGGACCACTCTATAATCTATAATTTATTTGGGCCCATTGTCCAATTTGGGATATTAGTATATTAGATTTTTTTTTTTTAAGTACACAATATATTAGATGTTAAATATGAGCTATAATGACAAAATTTTAAATTTCAAAATAATTTTTGTGAATGTGATAAAACTAAGGGGAATTTGCATGTATATTACAATAAGACAAAAAAAGAATTGAATAAATAGTAACTTTTTGAAAATATTTGTAAATATAGCAAAATCAGATTTATAGACTCCATCAATAGTGTCCGATAAACTTCATCAATATTGTTCGATAGAGTCTATCAAAAAAAAGTTGCTATATTTACAATATTTTTAAAAAATTGTTATAATTGCAATATTTTAAAAAAAATGCTATAATTCTAATGTTGAGTATGAAATTTACTATAGATGGCAAACTCCCTAAAACTAAAGGCTTTTTTCATCCATAACATTAATAATTATAACAAATAACAATAATAATACCCTTAATTCAAAACGCACTAAACTCCACTTGTTTTTGCCACTCAAAATCAAATCTCTTGGTTTTGGCAAATTTAGTTTGTCTTGTAGCTCGAGCCAATAGAGAAATGTGGATCATATATTAAAACCTAATATTTCTTCTTTTTCAAAAAAAAAAAATATACCTCCACATATTTTTCCTATTAATATTTTCATAATCTAGAATATTCTTAAACGTTATTGACACGACCTATCATAACATTAGATATAAGTTTCTCTCAGTTTTTAAATGAATTGAATTGAGTTATCAACACGAATTATTTATTAAACAAAAGTAAGATTATAATAATAAAGTTTAAAATATTTTCGATATATAAAAATAACATGTTCGAAAAAGACGAACATGTTTCCTAGGAATCATACAGGCAATGGATCAAACATGAACATTTTAATTAACAAATTGGTGAAGGGAAAGAGGAGCTTGATTTGACATTGTACCAACTTGATGCAAATTATTAAATTTGTGAAGAGCAATGAGTGATGGCCATAATGTTGTATTTTAAAGATCAAAAGTTATATGATGGTGAAAAGGAGAGTTCCTCTTAAAATATATTGATGTTGTAGCCAATGGTTGTGAATTTGAGAGATTTTAAATTGTAAGTGTAAGTGTGTGGAATTTAATAAACAATATATTTGATCATATGGATGCAATATTATAACACTAATCTCTTCTTTGTAAAAAAAGAAGTAATAATAAATAAATAAAATAATAATAAAGTTGATGTTTTTTCCCACGTCTATGTTAGAAGTATTATCTATTAATTTATAAATATTATATTTTACCAATTTATCTTGATGGTAGTGTGTTGAATTGATTAGCATATTTGTTAATAAGGCCAATAATAAATTTTATAAAACTAATCGATTATTTCATGAGAATAAGTGAGAAATGAGTAAGATTACCTAAACTCTTTTAATAAAATTTTAATCTAACTCTTAAGAAAATGTAGATTATAATGTACCAACTTGGAGCGCTTTAGAAGAACTATTCAACCATTTCTTTCTCTTTCAAAAAAAATTCGAGAAAAAACCTCTTTTTTCTAAGGAAATACTTTAAAGAAAAATTGTATTGAATAATTTATTTTAAACAAATAATTATAAATGTAGTAAAATTTATTTATTTATTTTGTTAAGAATTAAATTTAAAAATATTTACCTCCATAATAAAATATACGATATTATTAATATTTATTATGCAATATTATTTTATTATTAATACAATATTATATATTTTTTATTTTATTTTGAGATTACAACAATCGGAGTGGGGGAGACTCGAACCCAAAACCTCTATGTCCTTAGGTGAGCATTGTTGCCGATTGATTTGAGTTATAAATTGATTTATCTTATACATCGTCATTCTTCTCTCTCACCCTAATATGTTTTATAGAAATAGAAAAAAAGAGAGAAAAAAAAAAACAATATATGTTAAAACTTATTTAAAAGACAAAACATCTCTCTAATTGGCTGAGAGCTCTCATGTTCAATATCTTACATTTACATTTACATTGTACTAAAAAACCCCTTTAATATAAATAATGGTCTCCCATAGTAATATTAAGAAATGTATATTATTTTTCTATTAATAAAATAATGTATATCATACATTACATTGAAATTATTAGAAGTATCTAAATTCACTCTCTACCTAATAAAAAAAATGATGAAAGTTGTTTGCTCAAATTGATGCTCATAATATTTTATAATTAGGAAGAGCATGGTAGACATTCATCCTAATCCTTAATAAGTGTAAAGTTAGTAAAACAATATGTTTTTGTAGATATATACAAGTGTTCCTTAGTTTCAACCACTTTAACATTTTTCTACTATATATACTAGTATGAATATAAATATTTTTTTTTAGTACATGAAAAACAAATCCTAAAATATATATTTTTTGAAAAAATAAATCCATCCCTTTTCATATATTTGATTGGTTTGATAGACTAGACATTTCTTTTCACCGATATAGAATACGAATAAGTTTGATGTTAAAAATATTATTGAATAAAAAAAATATATTTTTTTGATAGGATTATATTCCTACCTAATTCTTTCACCATATTAGATATAAAGAAAGACACTATTTCCTTAACTTTTTGTGAGATAAGATTTTGTATGGAAAAAAAGCACAATTTCATCTCTATAAGACTCCCATTGGTTTCTTTAGGATATCTTTTAACTCATTTTATATAGTCATCATTCACTCAAAATGGTTCTCTCTTTTCTCTTTTCCTTTTTCTTTTTTCCTTTTTCTTTTTTTCCTTTTTTCTCCTTCTCTTTCACTTGTCTAAATACAAAAACATTTTAAATTTTGTATGGGCTCTATTTCTTAGTTGAATTGAATTCAAAAGGTGCCTTTTTTGAAACAAAAACTCAAAAGGTGTCTATACTCATTTCTTTTGTTTCTAGGCCAAAATTGGAGGGTTGTTCATTGAAAAAAATTACTTACACATGTGAATCCCTCCCATTCTTCCCTCTATTCCGCTATGTAGGGGTGAACATGAGTTAGATTGGGTTAGGGTGATTTTTAACCCAACCCAAAAATGAGAGCAATTTGGGTGCACCTCAGGTAGCACCCCACCATAATACCTTTCATTTAGAGCCACACATCTTCTTTTTTCTTTTATTTTATTTTTTATAATAAATATAAAGTAAAAAAAAAGATATGAAATGTGTGGCACCAAATGTGCCACATGGGTGGTATCACGGTGGGGATGCTATCCGGGGTGCACCCAAATTACTCTCCCCAACGGGTTGGTCAATTCTCCAACCCAACCCAACCCTTTATTTTCGGGTTGGGTTGGGTTGGGTAATCCGGTTCATAACTTTGCAACTAACGCCATTTTTTCGATTCTTATAAAATTAGGACAAATATTAACATAAGTATTGCAAATGCGAAATTCAAGTCTACCTAAACCCTAAACCCTAAAAAATAAAAAGTCTAACAATAATAATAAAATAAAATAAATATACATATACATATCCATATACATTTAATATAAATAATTAAATAACATAATAATTATTATATGGGTAAAAATATATATTTTTTAAACTAATTGATAAATTCGGGTTGGTCGGGTTGAGTTGAGTTGATTTTAGCTCAACCCTTGACCCAATCCAACCCATTAAAATTTCATATTTTGAACCCAACCCAACCCATTTATGTATTCAACTCAACTCAACCCGTCAAATTGGGTTGGGTTGGTTCGGATTTTTCGGGTTGCCGATTATTGTGCACCCCTACCACTATGTATCAATTATTGCCACAATTTTTTATTAAAAAAATATTATCATTTGTTTGTTTTGAAAAGGTACAAGAGTTACAAAGGGACAATGAATTATTATATTCACATTTTATTTTACTAAACTAAGAAGTTGACTCCATGGTACAACTTTTCAAAAAAGAAACCATATATATAAGGCGGTGGATCAAATAATTAAACTTTTATTATTAAGCTCATTAAAATGATTCTTGTTCATTATAAAATAGATTCGAAGATACGTAGATTATAGATTATAGATTATAGATTAGAGATTAGAGATTATAGATTATAGATTATATGTAATGAGATATCGTCCTACGCAATTTTATAATAAATTACCCATTGAAAAAGGGGTTAAAGTGTGTGTAATCCACGAAATGAGCAATTAGTTCACTAATGAAATAAACTTTTCCAATAAAAAAGTTCTTTTTTATTTTTTATTTTTTTATTTTTAGTATTCATAATTAAAAAGAACATTTATCGCAAAAGACAGAGTGTAAAAAGAAACTTTACATTTCAAAGTTTGTACCAATAAATAAGGCTTTTTTTACGTTTAAGTTTCTTCATTATATTGAGTGAGGAAAACTTAGACTATAAAGTTGAAAGAGAAGCTAACAAAAAGGCCAAAAAATTATGATGAACTTTATTTATGAAATTGCTTTTGAAATTGAGTCACGTAACATATCGTCTAACCTTACAATATTTGGATGTCAAGAAAATTCAGAAGAAATTAATTCTTAGAACTACTATAGATTGAACTCATCACCTAATTACATACCCTAAAACCTTCTTTAACCACTTGAGTCACTTCCTAACGGTTAAGGAAATACAAACCCTACAAAAAAGGTACTACTCCTGTTGAATGAAATGAGAGCTAAATATTGATTTTTATAGATAGAATTGAAATGTATTACCATCAAGAAAAATAACTAAATGATAGGCTCATTCAATACTGATTCTAATAATTAAATCTATGACGCTGGTGTTGAACTGGTTTATAACCAAACAACGAAATCAATGCGCCACTAATCCATTCGGTATATTTAATGATATATATGACGTATACTTAATAATGAAAAAAACCAATATAGTCAATAGAGAGAGAGAAAAAAAAAACTCTTCAAACAGAATAGTCGTTCATTTTTTGGCATAAGTAAATATTAAATTAAATTGTTGCAAGGGCAAAAGCCAAATTTAGTTCTTAAAAAAAGCCAAATTTATTTTTAATATAATGAAAGTAAAAGAGGTTGTAATAAGGAGAGTACAATTTTGAACAATTACTTTGCAAACGTGATATATTTTATCTTAAGAATTGGCTTTTGCTACCACTTTACAACTTTAATTTTCTATAAATTTATGATCTATAGTGGGTTGGCGCAACTATGATGTGAAATATTGTTTAGGAAAATTGAAATATGAGGATTAATTAAGATAAGTATTGACCAAAAAAAATGGTGACTTGATAATTTCATTATTTGTTACTAATTCAATTCGATCTTGAGAATCATTATTTGGAAGTATAAGTATTACATATTTTTTAAGTTCAACGAGATATAGTGGATGAATTTCATGATTCTTTCAATTGATACACATACATTAATGTTATTGAACTATTATTCTGGTTGATTGGTAAAATTGATTTAGTCCTTAAGTAAGTGTAGTTTCTATTTGATCCTCATTTTAATAATGTTCAATTTCAGTTGTGGTGTGTTCTTAAGGTTTACTTTTTGTGATTACAAATTAGTCTAGTCATCTTCGTAATCAATAATATATATGTATTTTTTTTATCTTATAGACTAAAATTGAAGATTGAAATAATAAAACTAAACATTTTTAAATGTTAAGAGTGTAAGTATTTGATTTTAATACACAACGATCAAATAAAAACTACAACTCAAATATAAAGATTAAAAAGATAAATTTTGCAAAGGCAATTATAACTACGAAAAGATATTGAAAGTTATTTTCTAATTTAATAGTATTTTGATAACGAAAATTTAATTATCAAACCATAAAATAAAATTATTTTTATCATTAATAGAAAATCGAGAATTAATGGCGAATAAAAAATTTGGGTTTATAAAAATACGAAGAATTAATGGCAGTTTTTAAAAACCGTCATGTATCACTATCAATGGCGGATAATGCCGTTGATACTCCGCCCGCCATCGATTATAATCGATGTCAATGGTATTCATGACGGCTTTTTTCCGCCATGAATACCATTTTATGGCGAAATATGCCCGTTATTGATACACGATTTTTTACTAGTATATTTTTTTATTTTTTTATTTCGAGAATGAAGATAATTTACTAACATTATCGACTTCTGTGTTTTTGTTTTGTTTTGTTTGTTTTAATACTTGGGTAAAATGACATTTTTTCACTTAGGATCAGACCTTTGTAAATCATCTTTTATTCAAGAATGATATGGAATGTCTCAATTCTTTGACACAATCTTATAGAATTAATACTTGTATTTTTGCCATGTTTCAAAAAAAATACTTGTATTTTTGTTAAAGTGAATATATATTTTAATAATAATAAACATATATTTCTTTCATTAATAAGAAGTTCAAATTCTCGTATTCACCTATTTATTATAATTAAAAAATTATTTTATATTGAAGGAAAAAAAAAAAAAAAAAAAAAAAAACTGGTTGCGTGAGTATTATAACAAGGGATTGGGGGGCTTTTGGCTTTTTTGTGGCTTTTTTAAAAAAATAAATAAATAAAATTATTGTTATCATAATTAGGTCGGTAACATGTAAAACAAACATATATTATTGGACATTTGCAAAGCAAATTCTTTATTAAAGTTTATCCTCGGTGGGAGACTAACTCAATGTTCACTAAAATTTGTTCCATCCTTTTCTCTTTTTTTTTTTTTTTTAAAAAAAACAAAAAAAAACCATCGATTCCTTTTTATATCTATGCTAGTATAATATCTGTAATTTCAAAAGTAAAATATTCAGAAACGGATTGTGCAAAAAGAAGGATTAGGCTCTATATTCCCACAAAAAAAAGATTAAAAATAATAAAAAATAATAATTCACAAATTCAAATTTAAAAAGAAATAATCTAAATTTAGACAGCCGAGTTATCATTGTAAAGTTGTATTAAAAAAGAGTATAACTTTTATAAGATATATAATTTAATTATATATATATATTTCAAATTTGACGTGTTCTATTTTAATTATAACAATTTTTTTTTTTTAAAAAAATGTTTCATCCATAATAGATTTATTTTTATTTTCCATAAAATGATTCAACCATTCACAATCTCTAGATTGAAGATTTTCTAATACATTGATTGAACACTATATTTATGGAAAATTGTTTGTGAAATTAATGAAAGGTTATTTATGGCAATAATTGAAGACTTATAAGACTATTTGTTGCACACTAAGGGCATGTTTGCCCCATGGACAAACGGAGGAGTTGGCTTGGCTTGACTTCTATTCCATGTTTGCCCCATGTACTTCCATAACTCCATCCAATTCTTACCCAACTCCATCTGTGGGTCCCACATTTTTATTTAAATATTAAAATATTAA